>AYEL01063301.1:0-26623 GCA_000484575.1 Olivierus martensii
CATTTCGGGAAGCTTATATAATGATTACTATGGAGACTTACTATTGGAATAGGCCGAAACTAGCATTCCCAGACGGGCTATCTATGTAGTTATGGGCCCTCTTGATAAACCTGGGCAGACAAACTTGGCTCAAGTCAGATAAACTTCATAACACCACACTAATCGGGATTAATCCTTTTACAAAATAATTATTTATTTTGTAAAAGGATTAATCCCTCCCCTGATTAGTGTGTTGTTATGAAGTTTACAAGCACATATATATGAAACATTTTCAATTTATATTGGATCCTCCTCAGTTTCTAATGGAACATAGTTTAAAAATTTGAAAAGTTGATATACATCCTTCTAGTTATTATGTCACTATTTACAAAAAAAGTTACAAATAACTATAAATGACTAAGTTCTGCTTCTTCTAATAACACAAGAAATCACAACAAGCACTTGAAGCAGGATAAATACACTATTTTATTATTAGTTATATATATATATATTACATATACTAATAATACTTATTTTCAGGGAAATGTTTTTGGCCTACTATGACCCTCTTACTTGAGATTACTGGCTCGTCTTTGGCCTACTATAGCCATCCTCAGCCGGTAATCTCAAGTGAGTGACTAAAGTTCTAACTAGGACGTTTCACAAATAAACATCCAGTTTAAAGCACTCGCGTTGACATTTAAACGAGATTGTTTACCAGGTGTTACAGTTCGATGTTATATAAACACCATTTTGCTATTATGTTTACAAGATTCTCAACAAGTTTCCAGTTATAAGTTATTACATTGTACTTATGTACGATATTTCGTCCTACTCCATCATAAATACCAAAAAGAATTAATCTGCGAAATGTTAACATAAATAAAGTAAATCAAATTAATACAGTTTGAGAGGCAAAAGTAATTACAGGTTATTGGGTCATTCCATATAAAATTGGCCAAATTTAAACAAAGTGGTCGCTGCATGATTTTTGATTTTGATGAATTTTGGCATGTAGTTTATGTATATTCCCAAAGGCTCAAAAGTATTATTTACTTTAAAAAAAATTTAATTTCTGAGATATGAGAAAGAATATGTATGGAGGCAGACTAAAATTTGTATATTTTGTACTTTTTATAATCGCCTGTAGTTTTTTATGTGATTAGCACCGAGTGGTGGAATGGGTATCACTTAAAAGCATATAAAATGAGGTTTTCAACCTTGTATATTTTGTTTAAAAAATCCTAGGATTAACTAGTGTTTTGACACTCCAAACTCGGCAGAGGAAGATTGCATTTTTTCATAACTTAAGAGTTTTTAACACTAACACAAACAGAGATAACAAAGTTTTTTCTTAATCTCTCATTACCCAAGCATAAGTAGATTTACAATAAAAATTATGAACCTTATTCTTTTATTCCTTCATATTAAAAAAAATTGTCAAACCTGGAAAAAATTTAAAAGTTACCAACTTTGAAGATAAAAATTTCTTTGTGGGAGTGTCGCAAAAAATCTGAAAATTTTGTGGTTTATACTACATTTAATATAGATTGAAATAATAACAAATTCGAGTTTGTCTTTTCTTCCATTTTTGTGGGAGACGTAATCAAACTCAAGGAAAATGCAATTAATATTCCGTATTAATATCATAAGAAATCCCAGTCTGAGTAAAACATATCTGGCAGATATTTTTAATTCACACCACTTTTGAAGTTAGGTAACTCTTTCTTATGATTAAATAAATTCTGAGCTATTTTTTTTATTAATTTTTGCAATTTTCTGTTCAAACTATTTGGAAACTTAGCAGAAGAGTCTGTTGTTGCTATATAAAGTGTTGCCAGATAGTTTGAACAGAAAATTTAAATATTCATTTAATAATTTAAATTAAATTTCAATATTCATTAAATATTCATTAAAATTAACAGAATTTCAGCATCTGTGTGGACAGCGCATGCTCCGTTCAGTGTTTAATAGAATGACACCACCTCCATGCACAATTCAACCTACTAGGGTCGTCTTCATTTAGGATTGCCTTTCCCTTCAATTTTTCACGGCCCTTGCTTCAAGTCCCTAACAGGCTTAACAACCTGTGCCTCTCCTCCCACACAGTGGCATAGCGAGGGGCAAGGGGGATCTATCATGCCTCTGGCACCACTCGCAGAGGGGCGTCAAATTCTTATTATAAGTATATTTTATATATTATATATGTTTTTCGGAGGGGCACCAAAAAGGTATCGTGTCCCAGGCGCCAGTTAAGCTCGCTATGCCACTGCTCCCACAGTACATGTACTCTACACTGGTAGGCTCTCCATGATAAGGTGGTCGTCAGCGCTTCATTAACGTCCTGCTGGTGTTCACTTATCCTGGTCCCAAATTTCTCGATGTGTACCTGATGTATTGCTTCCTCCCTTTGGGCAGTATCGTGGTTGAAATGCTCTAATTTATAGACCCCCATTCTCCTGCCTGAGGGATGTCGGTCCTTGTCGTTCCTAATCCTATTAAAAAGTGTGTTCTCTCTCGAAAAGGCAATATTGCAGTTTGTTTTCTTCTCGATTAGCTTGCGGAGCTTAAGAATTGGTCTTGTTACTTCCATCTTCCTGTAACACGTTTCTCTCGGAGTTTGCTTCCTGCTATTCTTGCTCATCCTCATGTAAAGCTTCCAAACTACTCCACTGTTATAACCATGCCATTCTGCTTCTCATTTAATCCAGTCTAGTTCTTTCATTTTAGCTTCGAATGTGCTGCAGTGGGTATCCAGTCTTCTTAAGAAGGACCTGAATGAGGGAATTTTATATGGCCAGGAGTCTTGTGACCAATTGGGGATCAGAAATGGTGTGTACCTTGGTTTCCTATAGACTTCCATGAAGTATTCCCCTCCCTTAATTGTAACCATAATGTCCAAATAGTTTATAACTACATTGTTTTTCCTTTCCAGCTTTAGTTTAATCCCTAAAGCAGGGTCAGTGAAGAGATCTTCAATTAAGCTGTCTCCCACTGTGCTTTCGTGGGAGATGAACACATCATCAATGTAGCATCTGTATAGCTTGATTTTTGGTAGTAGCAACGATAGCGCCTCTTCTTCCTTTTTTTTCTTAAAATTAGTTCTGCTAGAACTCCTGCTAGTGGGCTACCGATCGGAATCCTCTGTATATAGAACTTCCCTCGGAAGGTGAAGTACGACTCCTGACATAACAGGTGGCAAATAATCCTGACTATTTCCTTACTACACTTGGAAGGTAGATGTTTTAACATAAATCTGTATAGCTCAAGACAGGAGGGTTCTATCTTTATCGTGGGATAGAGGGACTCCTAATCAAATACAGATATTACTTCTTGGGAGAGGGGGCCTACAGTGCCGAGAGCGTCTAGGAATTCATGGGTAGAGCGAAGACTGTACTTGTAACCTTTCAGATGTTCCATACACCATGTGGCAAGTTTCTTTTCCATTTCGTAGCAGGGTGATCGAAATTTTTCAACAATTGGTATGGCTATAATTGGAGTTTTATGTAACTTAGGGAAGCCAAATAGACGAGGGCAGGCTGGTGCCTGGACAACTGTGTTTCTAAGGAAGCTGTTCTTTTCGTAGAGGAATTTCGGGAGTCCAGACTCCCGAAATTCCTCTATGAAAAGAACAACTTTTCTCTTCTGTCTTGTAATTTTTTATCAAAATTAATTAACCACTTCTCAAAAATCTCACTTGTCATCTGTGATTTCTTATTGTATTCATGGTCAACTTCTAATGACTTCACTCCTTATTTTCTTATTGTATTCATAGTCAACTTCTAATGACCTCACTCCTTTAAAGCATTTTGGTTGCTTGTTTTTACCTATAAGCAAAATTTTAAGTTTTTCTTTTCCAGACCATATTGGCACAAAAGGACAACAGTTATTCGTTCCTTGCTATTTTTGCCTTAACAGTTATTCGTTCCTTGCTATTTTTACCTCCATAGCATTTATTGTCTTATTTTTACTTCCATAGCATTTATCATCTTTAAAAGTTAGAATCTTATTTGGTAAACAAAGGTCCACTTTCATCCATGTTAAAAACATTATAAGGCTGATACTCCTGTCCAGTTTCATCCATGTTAAAAACATTATCTATCAGGTTGATACTTCTGTAAAATTGGTTTTAAAATTGTAGTTTACCACTGGCTACAATCTGTCTCAGATACACATCCACTTTCTCCAGAAATAACTTTTTCTTTGATTCCGTGACACTTCTTAAATTTGTCTAACCATCCAGAACTTGCTTGGAACTCCTCATGTCTTAAATTCTGTGCATATTCCATTGCCTTTTCCTTTATGAGTGGTCCTGAGACAGGCATGTTTCTATCTCTCACCATCTTCAGCCATTTCAACACTGCTTCATCCACGTCATCGTACTTACATGACCTTAATCGTTTTCTGTCAGCATCTGCAACTTCGTGGCTTTTTAAAACAGATTCCCGATTCTTTAGTATTGTTGACACTAGTTTGTAGAATCCCGAATTTCTGTGCAACATCTTTTTTTCTCACTCCACAGTCCACATCTTTTAGCAATTTCACTTTTTCTGCGACACTCAACAACTTTCTCTTTGACATGATAAATGTTTTAGTAGAGCTGAACAATGACTAACTAAAATCTCTCGGTTCAGTTTTGGTTTTGGTTTTAAGCCAAACAAGTAACACACAAAACCGGAACCGAAACAAGCCCTAGAACTTCACACTAACCCTCTCTACAGTACAAATCGACACATCCATTTTATTTATTTGTTGGCTTTTTCTAGACAGACCCAATCTAGACTCCTTACCTTATCCTTTTCCCTCGCCTCTGAAATTAAAAATTTCGACATATAGAAACACATTTCAATGGAAATTTCACGGGACTAACAAAAAACTTTGATATATAGAATTTCGATATATGGAGGTCCGACTGTATATGTCATCAAAATTGTTTTCATTGTTTACTTTCATGTTGAATGTCATAAAAATTTATGAAATAGAGTCAGATCTCCATATATCGAAATTCTCCATATATCAAAGTTTTTTGTTAGTCCCGTGAAATTTCCATTGTTTTTTCGATATTTCAATGGAAATTTCACGGGACTAACAAAAAACTTTGATATATAGAGAATTTCAATATATACATATTCAATATATGGAGGTTCGACTGTATTTTGTTTTTATAAGATAAAGTGCGAGCCCTTTGTTAAAATTTTCATACTTCACCACGTGGGAAAAAGGTAAGGTAAGGAGTCTAGATTGGGTCTGGCTAGAAAAAGCCGACAAATAAACAAAATGGATGTGTCGATTTGTACTGTATAGGGGTTTAGTGTAAAATTCTAGAGCTTGTTTCAGTTTCAGTTTTGTATGTTACTTGTGTTAATTGGCTTAAAACCAAAACCAAACTTCACCACTGCTTCTAATAGAACTTTTTCTGTAAATAGCGACATAATAACTAGAACAATGTATATAAACTTTTCAGATTTTTAAACTATGTTCTAGTAGGATCCAATATGAATTGAAAACATTTCTTTTAAAATAAATTTTCATTATTGCATGTAGTGCTTGTATGTTAATATTAAATGCTAAGTATTCATAAAAAAAGCATTTCAATCCACATATGCAGCTACACAACAGTACAACTAAATTTGTAGCAAAAACTCTGCTGTCTGCTATGAAATTGGAAATAAATCAGGATGATGGGCAAAAAGCTGAAGCAGTGCACCCTCTGGTTTTACTGTATATTATATAACTTCTATTCCTGATTCTGTCTATAAAGAGGTTAATTCTGACCTGTCCTGTTTTATTTCATTATGCTCTTTTATTATTTATCATTATTTTGAATATTATCTAACGTATTATATTTTAGTTTAAGAGTTGACTTACTTCCACATTCTCCATCGTAGTAATTAGCAATCACGTGTTACAGAATCGGAAGCCTCCTTCGAAAGAGCTGTCTTAGCTAGTGATGTCATCGCATCTGAATAAGTTCTACCACTGATCCAATATAATAATATAAGAATGATCTTGTATCGATGCTTTGTTCGGTATATAATTAAATTGTAAAGATGATGACATGAATTGAATACTTTGTAAGCTAATAAATTTGATATTGTTACGCAAAGTTATGCAAATGAGCAAAGTACAAGACTGTAAGTCATTCGGTATAAAATCGGAAGCAGCCAACGACACAGTGAGGTGTTGGTTCTAAAGTGAAATTGGCTGAGTGGCATTCGAATTCTTATAAAGATCTACGATTGCTTGAAGTTTTGTATCGGTGGTGGAGGTATTAGAAGTTAAGTAGTATTTAAGGTTTGTTTCTTGTGAATAACTGGATTTTTGATATTTGAGTTTGTATTAAACAAGTTTTGTTGATTAATTGATTGTTGCTTTATTATCGTTTAAATAAAGCTTTAACACTTTTGTAAGTGTTTTGAATCTAATAAATTTATATTTTTTGTTAGTTAACTTGTTTAGAGAATTTATTAGTGTAAGTTTCTAACATTGTTGTTCATTCTAGATCTAACACTTAATCGATACTTCTAGTTGTAAGTTTCCGGTTGTTTCATTTTTGCTGATTAGAGGTTAAGTGTTGATAGATTGTTTGTTTTGGATTTAATTATATTTAGTTTAGAAAATAGTAAGACCTGAGCTCAGGTCAAACTTTGGATTTGCAGAGATGTTAGAACTGTTCGGTTTAGTTTATTTATTATTATTGGTGTTTGTTAAAATTAGCGACTTTGCATGTCTAAGGCAAATAGTACATTTGTATAAAAGATCATCTATTTATCTGTTAATAATAATGAAAAATAAAAATTCTTTAACATTTATATAACAAATAATATGTTGTTATAATTTACTGATTTTAAAGACAATTTTCATTTCTTTAGATAAATAAACTATTATTTAATCAAACTATTGATTTTGTTGGCCTTTACTTAATTTTGTCATGATTAAATTTCATTAGTGAGAATGGAACCTGATTTTAACATTATGTCTATTCTAAGGGAAATGGATTTTTGGTTTGAGCATTCTTATTTTACAATTAATTTCCAGGTCTGAATTAATTTGTAAACTTGAGAACTTTTAGCATTTTGTGAGGAAGTTAACTCTGACCTGTCCTATTATTTATTATTTATCATTATTTTCTTATTATCTAACGTATTATATTTTAGTTTTTTTAAAGTTAACTTACTTCCACATTCTCTGTCGTAGTTAGCAATCATGTGATATGGAATCGGGTACAGTCCTCCAAATTTCAAAGTTGCCAATTTTAACGAATGCCAATTAATGCTAATTATAACTAAACCTAACGGTTAACGACTCTGCAAATTCCAGAGTTCAGCCTGAGCTCAGGTCTTTAGCTAAACTCTAACTTAAAAAATAATTAACTGGAAAACAATCTAACACAATGTGATGTCTAACTGACGTAACAAAACCGGAAATCGGAACTTACAACTAAAAGTACCGATTAAGTGTTAGAACTAGAACGAACAAAGTGATGTTAGAAACTTATACTAATAAATTGAAGAAATTCTCAAACAAGTTAGATAATAAAAAATAAATATTAATTTATTAGACTCAAAACACTTACAAAAAGTGTTAATAAATGCTTTATTGAAACAATAATAAAGTATCAATCAATTAAACAACAAAACTTGTTTAATTCAAATCTAATATCAACAATCCAATTATTCACAAAAAAGAAACCATAAATACTACTTAACTTCTAGTACCTTCACCACCGATACAAACTTCAAACAATTGTCGATCTTTACAAGAAACTCAAATGACACTTCGCCAACTTACGTTGATACAACACCTTGGTGAATCGTTGATTGTGTCGGCTTTTTATATCGGAGTGACGTACAGTCCCGTGTTGCTTCATTTACATACTTACACATAACAAGTTTAAATTGATTAGCTTACAGAGTTATTCATTCATCTCATCCTCTTTACAATTTATTTATAAATCGAACAGGACATCAATATGGATCATTCTTACATTCACGTATCGGATCAGTGGTAAAATTAGTTAGATTAGATGATGACGTCATTACCTGGGACAGCTCTTCCGGAGGACAGTTCCCGATTCTGTATCACGTGATTGTTAACTACGACGGAGAATGTGGAAGTAATATAAAATAAAATAGGACAGGTCAGAGTTAACTTCCTCACAATTTTACTTATATTCCATATTTAGTAATACAGTAAGACTCCGTTTAATGCAGGGGATACGTTCCAACAAAACAAAGCACTAAATGAAACAGTGTTAAATGAGGTTATCTTAATACATAAATAATGAGATAGGTGAAGCAGGACAGTGAATAAAAAAATATACGTATCATTTTTTTTTTATTTTATTTTGTAACATGTATTATTACTATTGTATTATTTAATTATAGACATTTTTTATTGCTAATATCGATTTGTATTCATAGATCATTCATGAAAATCAAAAATATTCAAGTAAAACATTTTTATTGCGTAAATCATTTATGAAAATCAAAAATATTTGAATAAATAATTTATGTTTGTGATGAGGAAGGTTCTTCCTCATTTGACACTTACTTTTTTGTTAAGAACTCATCTAACCTCTTGCCTTTTCCTCTTTCGTTTAGCAAACAATTGTCAATAACAAGACATCTCATCCATGATACTTCGTCTTGCCTTTGAACTTCTATCAAAATTTGGATCATTTTGTATAAATTGATCCATAATTTCCATAATGATAGCTAAACTTGTTTTGAGAAAATCGATTGCAAGTTCCTTTTGCTCCTCATTTTCAGAATGCTAACTTCTTTGCCTTTGTGTGATTCCATATTTATAGTTGAATATAACAGATTGAAAATCTGCACCAAAGTGAATGAATAAAAAATATAAAATTCGAAAAAAATGCATTATATCAAAACAGTGTTAAGCAGGATCTTACTGTATACTGTATTTAAGTGAATTATAGTCTAGCTTTCTCTCTTTTGAGAATTAAAAATCAGGATCAAAATTCACCATGTTGATAATCAACCAACAGTGTATAGACTGCTGAGGAAGTGTCCTCTTAAGAATCCTAAACAACTCTAGAACACACTTTGTTTGTCTCCTAATTTCTGACTATTATGGAAAAGCTGAATTAACAACAACCCAAAAAGTTCACAATCCCTTTGCTGCAGAAAAATGTGGGCCCAAAAGGAGGCACAGTCCAATAAGAATCTGTCACTGAATGCTAGAATGGCTAATGATATTAGTAGGTATTAGTCCTGACTCAGACATATATATATGAGATCTAGATATGATGTGAAAAGGCATAGACTTTGAGATCAATAGAGATGAGATGCTTGAAGAGTATGGAATGGCGTGATGCAATAAGATTGTATTTTGAATAAGTTTAAATGCAATATGGAATGAAAAGAAATATAATTGATGCTGCAAGTATACCAAGTTTGAGGTGATTTGGTGGTGTGGAGTGAAGAATGATTGACAAAGTGAATGTATACTAGGCATGTGGATGATAAATATGAAAAAGGAAGGACAAGAAAAATATGGAGATTATATGAGAATGTACGAGTTTCAGAGTATTAATACAGGTAATCTTCATAATAACACAGTTTCGCTCTAACATGATTTGAAAATTATGGAAACCCTCATATAACACAGTATTTCGACCACATGATTTTTACTTAACACATTTAGAAAATTACATTTACTCTCCTACAACACAAAACGTTTTCATTAATTTTTGTAAATCTACACTATGGGCACAGAATACACACATAAAATGCAATTATTGGAAATACTTTGCTAAAATTAATCATAAATGCAATTTTGCTAGTTTAGTGTGAGAGGGACAATATGCAGTCTATTTTCGATTTTAATTTGAAATTTAGTTAATTGTTGACTATTGCATATTTTGTGTTCCAAACGTTCAGTTCTTGGATAAAAAATAAGTTTTTATTCTTCAATAGAAGAATATAAAATAGGAAAAAAAACTTTTTTATTCATAAATTATTTTTGGATATGCCCTAAGGAACAACTGTTTTGTAGTGGGTTAGATTACAGATTTTGTAAAGAGAACAGAAGAGACACAAATTTTAAATACATAAAAAGTTCAGAAAGTGAAGTTGATACTATTAAATGTGAGGGTCATGTGATCGGACAGAAGAAATTGCGAGGGTCATGTGATTCGATGAAAGACGAAAACATCATAATTAATATCTTATGAATGTTAACTAGTGAAAAACATCACGTACGAAAGACGATAATTAAGAACGAGAACAATCATAGTTATCATAAAATACAAAGATAAGGGATTGTGCCAGAAACCACATCAAAAATAATTTTTTTCAGGTGGCGATTACAAACTTATGACCCAGGTTATCAGGTCTAGATAAAGTGTGAAGAGAAACCTGAGCCAAGTATGGTCACCTTGAAGCCCAGACTGCCTGCTTTTGGACCGATGGGGGGAGGAAACAGTCAATGATATAAGGACCCACTGAACAAAGGGTCAGGGTCTTTTCCTGTTCATCTTCGTAGTTATCCACGATCATTGTCTCCGTCTTCCTGTTTGTCCCCATCCAACGATGCCAACTTCCGAGTTCGTCTGTCCTTCACCGCCGTTTTTCCACCTGTATTACTGCAGGCTTTCATCAAACAGCTTTTACAATCTTCAGAAACTTCAACATTGACGTTATTTTTCCTGTAGACAATAAATATAGAATATAGAACATCGTCTTATCAACGTCAAGAATTCTACAACAAGGTATTTATCCTTCCCACTGGTGTATTGAAATGTTAATATGTACAATAATGTACAGGAATCTCTCATATTAAATGTTTATTGTTAATGTTAATTTGAGTTGTGTGACTTATTGTGTCTACTGGCTCTCCTGCCCCATCCTTACTCACGTCACAACCATGTTTATTCAGCCAGAATCAACTGTGTTATTGGGACACATACTAACCCAACTGGTGTCAGAAATCCTGATTAAGGCATTTAAGGTTTAAGCCTGTGCCTGACCTGTCCTGAAGGCTCCTCATAAAGAAAAAACTGTTCTCATTTTAATGAAATAGTGGTAAGGAAGATGTAATTATTAAGTGAATGTTATATAGGCTGTATACTTTTTCTTTCCTTTTGCTTTATGTATATTGTTTTTTTAAGGTCTTATGTATATATATTTTTTCTTTATGTATCGTGTTATCAATATTCTTAATAAAAATTCAGTTTCTTATGTGAAATTAAAAAATTGTTTGTTTTTAATTGGTTTTGGAATGTAAAATCCCTTTTTTGTATTGGCTCCAGGTCTCACATAACACAGTTTCACACAACACGGTGTTTTTTAGGAACTTATCTACTGAGTTATACGAGAGTTAACTGTAATATACATATTTGTAAAGAGGACTATAAAAGAAGTTGTATGGTGTTTAGGGATAGAGATGTGTGGCACCATCTGATCAATGGTATGAGAGAGGATCCTCTTATTTATTTTTATCTTACTGCTCACTCTTACAGGATATGGATGATTTTATGCAAATATCTATATTAAAAAATTCATATTGTGCAAATGGATAAATAATTTATAAGAAACAAATAAAAATACAATAAATTTTTAATATAAATTTAAAAAATTAATAATTTATATAAAATTATTAATTTTATTAATCTAAAATGTTGCCTAAAACTCCAATTCAGCTAGCTCTGAAAGGCTGATGCTATTTCAATTACTAAATTCTTGTAAAGAATCGAACGCAAACCTTTTCTTTATACGTACTTATTTCTTATTATATTTTATTGTGTGTTTTATTTGAATTTAAAAATAAACATACTTACACTCTTGACTCAACTTTCAAAATTAGCAATAAGAAATAAAATAGTTTCACTTTCAACAATGTGTCATGATGTCATCCAATCTCAAAATATCATTACCAGATAATTATTTTTAAACACCCTCAGAATATTTAAAGGGCCATGGCACTTTTATTGTTTTATGATGGCCAATTGTTTCACAAGAAATTGTTGTCAAATCTACTTTATTGTGCTGCATGTGGTATTGGGTGTAATTTGTCAACAAAACATCTGTAGGCTAATTAAAGTAAAATAGACAATATTATAGCTGTTTATGTATAACAGTGGATGATTTTCATATATATTTGGTTTTGATATAAATTAAAAAATTTATAAAAAAGAAAAATAAAATTTCTTGATATGAAACAAAAACATATCAATAAATATATTTTATTAATAAAAATGGCAATATTTAAGTAAATTTATGTCACTTTTTAACTAATTATATGACAAAATAAATTAATAAAAATTTGCATAATACTTCGTTTTTTATCAATAATTTTTAAAATATGGATTGATTTTCTTCATTCATAGCTTATTTATTCATAAAGCTTGTTGCTATCCAAAAATAACATATTTCATTGAATGGCTATGATTTTATAAAAAAAAAATTGTTTTTCTTTGATCTTGTATAAAGAATGAAAAGTTGTGAAAAAAATAAAATTCGAAAAAAATTTTACATTGTTAGAAATAAGAATGAAAAATGTAATTAATAAACTGTAAAAATTTCAAAAGATTTTTGATGAAAATTAAGTGAGATTTCACAATATGACTTTTTTGCATATTAATTAGATTTATTTTAAAATATTTCACAGATGTCAACAGTTAAAAGGCATTTTTATTTTATACTTTATATATTGTTGGTATAATATATTTCCAATACAATATGAAAGTGTTAATTTACAATATTTTATTAATATTATCTAAAAGGTCATCATATAAAATTTAATGCATAAATTTATGTTGTTTACTTGTTTGTATGTTTGAATTCAAAACTACTCAACCAAAAAAATTTTAAATTATTTTAATTATTCCCATGATATTAATATTCATAAGATAAATTTCATAAGATTCTAAAATATATTCTAAAATAATGATATTTGAGATTTTTTAAAAAATTAGTATTGAATGATACTTATTATAAGAAAGTTTTAAAACTTTTATAAATATTTGATATTTTCTGATCATTTATTAAAACTCTAAATAATTAAGGTTACCACTGGAATAACTTAATATGACAAGTTTTTTATAATTTAAAACATTTCTTCAAATAAATTGTTTGAAAATAGAAGGTTAAACTTCAGTGAAAACAGTTTTGTTGTGCTTTTTAATTAACAAATACAAATGAATAATTAATATGCACAATAATGTTGTTTCCCATTGCAATCTTCATTGTATATCTCAGTTTCCAAACTCTTTGACTAAATAAACAGATTTTAAAAATACTGATCATCACATAGAGTTTCAACTCTATATTCATTCAAAGTGAAATAAAGGATAAAAACAGCACTATTTTGGCAGTTGATATAAACAGAATAAAAACTTTATTTATAGTAATGTTTTTGGCTACTACTTGCCATCTTCAGCAATGAACCAGTACAGATACATAAAAACATTACACAAGAGAAAAGAATTCTAACATTCTAAAAAATTTTTTAAATTAAAAAAATGCTAAATAGAACAAGGTATATAGCATTTAGGCTTAACAAAATTACTACTTAATTCATACTGATTATACAGAAAAAATAAGATTATTATTAATAAAAATCCATAAAAATATAAAATAAATAAAAGAGCAATAATTTTGTTAAGCCTAAATGTTATACATTATTCTATTTAGCAATTTTTAAATTAAAAAAGTTTTTAGAACAGAACTTTTTCTTATATAATGTTTTGTATATCTGTACGTACTAGTTTATTGCTGAAGATGGCTTGTAGGAGCCAAAAACATTACAGTAATTAATTTTTATTCTGTTTATCTCAATTGCTAAAATAGTGCTGTTTTTATCTTTTATTTCACTTTAAATAAGAGAGTAAGTAATTCATCTTCCCCCATTTTTGCATCTATATTCCTTCTTCACCTATAAAGATTTATTGGCCAAATTATTTAATATAAAATGAATGAAATAAATATTTCATTCTAAATGTATAGACTAAAATATTAAATTTATTGTAATAGATCATTTATTAATTCAATCTATATTAATATATTAAATAACAGAGAATTCAAAATTACCATGCCATATCCAACCATGGGCATCCCAAAGTGTAGCAATAGTATTTCGAGCACCATTCCAAAAATCTCTAGAATAAGCATCCTTCAGTCTATGTCTATAGCGATACAGATATAGAAAGAGAGCAGATGAATACAGGAGAAATAATATCACAAGTGGAAGTAAAAAAGTTACCTGTAAAATCGTAAAATGTTTAGTAAATCTTTTTTGAAAAGTATTAATTTTGAAATAATTATCTAAAAGTTGATTCTAAAGTTTTAAAAAGAATATAGAAATGAAGAATATTATTAATATTTTATCATCAAAGCACACAACAGCAGTATTTTATAAAATCAATGCTGTTATGTGCTTTGATGATAAAATATTAATCATATTAAGAGTATAAGCAGGTATCATTTTTAATATGAAGAATATTATTTTTCTCAAAAATAACATTATATAAATAAATTAAAAATATTTTGAGAGACAATTTTAATTCCAATTAAATAAACAACTATACATTCAATGAAATTATAATTCTAAAGTCTATTTTAATCATATTTTAAAAAATATTTTAGTACATATATCAATAAACTTTGAGGACTTATAATACAGTTATAGTTCAAAATAACTGTCATGGATAGATGGAATTTAGTGAGAAGATTTTTGGAATGAAATACATTATTAATAATTTTATTATTATTATAATATAGCAGAGTGCTAATTAACCAAGTTTTATTTAACTGAGATTTTGCATTAGCTGAAATAATTATTGCTCATCTCATGTTGATTTTTCTAATTTTTATAATAAAACAGCTATAAATAAAACACATTAAACTGTAAAATGCTTCCACTTAGTTGTTATAAAAATCAAACTGCTATAAAATAAGTACATTATGCAATGAAAATTAATTTATTAAATATGTATGTTACTGAAAAAACTTGTTACCCAGCCGTAGATAGCTTTAGTCTCAATCTCAGTGTCATTTTTCTATGATTTTTACTTTCTTTTATTAATGTTTTATAATCTATAATGTTAAATAATTTATATCTATTTTTATTATTTTCATTATTTTAAGTTGAATAGGATTTAAATTTTGTTATAGCATTCTATTCTAATTTTAACCTGATAATGGCTGAGTGCCGAAATTGTTAGTTATGATTTAATAAATTAATCTTCATTACATAAAGTGCTTGTTTTATAGTTGTTTGACTTTTATTAGAAATAACACTAAAGTATTTTGAATTATACAATAAAATACTTTTAATTTTATTTACAACTTTTTTATTACAAAAATACAAAAATCAGCACATGGTGAATGACAATTCATTTTTAAAAATATAACAAGTCAGTCTTTATATTCAATAAGTAGGCCTAATAAGAAAATAGTGTGTTCATCATTACTTTGATATATTCAAAATCCAATAATAATTTATCAAATCTTCCATGTTATACAAGTTTTTGATTATCCAAAGATCTCTTAGTCACATTATGAATAATTGAGAGTTAGTGTGTATATTACAGCCAATTCCCAAAATTACCAAATCTGCAAAGTGGCCAGGCACTTTATATATTGTCAAAATTGATTGACCAATGCCTAAAATATGAACAAAAATCTATTCAATTTAGACTTTGACTGGCCAAATTCCAAATTAGATATTGAACTACAATACATTAATACGTGAAATATATCATCTGATCCAATGATATTTTTTGTATTACATGTATTAAACAAATCCAATATCATGTGTATGATGGAGAATTCCTGTCTTAAGGTTATTGCTGTAGTTGTATTAGTATTAATTGATTATTTTTATTAATAAAGAAATAACTCAATTGGACCTGCATTTAAATTACAAAATGTGAAATCAATATTCATATGAAAATGCTGTAATATTGTATGAATCCTTCCAAAAAATTGCACAGATCATAAATACCAAATGAACCAGATATTATTCTGTATAATTCAATTTCCAAGATATAATTTTTTAAAATAAATGTTTAGCACAATGGAAGCACTGATTTGCACTTTTAATCATTTGTTGATGGAAGAGAATCCTTAATTCTCTAATGTAAAATGAATATCTCTCAATAGGTATGATCAATTAAATAGTCCTCAGCAAGACTGGTGTTTAATACTAAACACAGATCTTGCTGAGGGCTATTTAATGGATCATACCTATTGAGAGAACTACATAAGAAAAAAAAGCAAAGTTGAGAGGGTTTCCACTAAACATTTAAATTGCTTGCATTTCTAATTGTTTACACTTTACAAAAACTATTCTATAAGAGAATGAAGTTTGAAAAAAATTTAGGTACATTATGTAAATGAAGTAAAGAATTTAGATAAAATTAATTTTATTTAATTTATTATTTAAATTAACTAGGTTTTATTATATTATAGCATTTATGAATTAAATATAATAGTTAAAATATGTAAGATATATGATGGTTAAAATGCTTATGGCAATGGAGTGGGCTGCACTGAAGTATGTTGAGGGCTATGAGCTTGACATGACTGCTCTTTAATCTTAGAAAATGCATAGATAATCAACTAATTCTTTTGGAAACATTCTTCTGTGGTCAATGTACTTTGATCAATATAATTTTTAGAAAAGGTTCTGATACAAAAGTTATACATAAAGGAGCTGACTAATATTCATTCCTATATAAATATAATTTTTTAATGCAAATTTTTAGCTTTTGTGATGCATTAATATTAATTAAATTATAAATATTTATAGAGTAAACATTACAACAGTAATCTTCTGACTTTTGCTAAAAACTTTTGACTAAGCCACAAACTGGTCAGCCAGAATCTAAAATCAGAATAAAAGACAAACTTTCAGACAGGCGAAAAACTATGAGGTTCTTTTGTAATGGGAGACATTGGGATGGTAACCCAAAGGTCCTTAGTTCAATCCCAGGCTGAGGCAGATTTTTTCTTCATATAAATTAGTTAAAAAATTCTAGTTTAATTATTAATTGATAGATGGCATCACTCTTTGATTTAATAATTAATAAATATTCTAATTACAAAGTGGTGCTAAAATTAGTTTAAATTATTTCAAATTATTAAAATTTCCGTTAAGCTTATCAAGGGATAAATTTGGCAAGATAATTAGGTTCATTTAAAGTAAATTTCCTTGAAGTTTGGATTATAAAGTTTAAGTAAAACAAATAATGGGTTAATATCATGTAATACATACACTGCAAAGGAAATATTTTGAAGAGAACCAAATTGGTTATTGTTAATATAAAGTACATTAGAGCATATGCAATGTGATTTCATAATGCTATTTATCAGACCTCATATTTCTAAATTTTAGCCATTTATTATTTCTGAATAATCAAATTTTTCTAAGTTTGTTCATAATATTTTCAAAACAGCTGCTAATATCATCATATACAATGTGATAAATATAATTTATTTTTGTTCTATTGTAAACTATAATTTACAATTATTATTATTTACAATTTACAATTAATATTTACTATAATAAATTTTATAATATTTTTGATTACTATATATACTCATGTATAAGGTGGATGAAGGAAGGGTCAGCTTATACACACAATAGTAAAAAATTGGAAAATTTTTTATAAGATTGTAAGATTCACCAGCTCAGTCATGCTGTTTTTCTATACTGCCTTTGCACAATCCATCATGTTTATTCCTAACAAAGATCATCTTACTGATTCTTTCAAAGCATAAAAATAATTTAAGTTTATTTAAGTTAATTCTTTCAATTTTTTTGTTAAAAATATATGGATATATATGATTGTACTTAAATTAATATTTCTGTATATGTTTATATATTGGATAATGCACAAATATTATCAAAAATATATAGTCGCATTGATCCTCTTCGTGCTAGCAACATGTCCTATGTTAGTGGCTGGATGTACCATAGTTATTTCTAAAAATGCCTTTTTCTTCTTGATTATATTATTAAAAATATGCAAATGAAAGTGATGCTCATATTTAAATAAATTCAAAAATATTAATTAATTGGTTGCTTCTCAAAAAATGTAGATTGATTTTTTTTAATGAGTAAACATGGCTGCCATTAATGCATGTATCATTAGTTAATGTTAACAACAATGATTTTATGCTGATCAACAATTTGTGTATTTTCAGATAATTTTGATCATTTAGAAAGTGCGGGATGACTATTTTTCAGCTGATTTCAGACAACAAATTTGCATTTCTGATGATTGCATATATGATGGTTGGCTTTAAACTCCTATAACCTGCACCAAATTTTTATTATGTATTTTGGTTGTGGTTTTTTTTATTGTTAAAACTTTATTAAATATTGTTATTGAGATTTGGAAATGATAAAAAAATTTTAATACTTCTTTGATATTTTTTGCCAAACAAACGCTTCAATAAAATCATAATATAAGAAACATAATTCGATGTGATACAATTCAACTGCATCCTGATCACCATCCAGCTTTTTCTTCATATCTCATTGCAATGTCTCAATATTTTATCAAAGTAGTCTTATTTATTCTAATAGTAAACCGAATTTGAAAACTTTTTAAATTATAAAGGAAATTATCAAATTTATTTCAATGAAATGTTCTGACATTTAAAAGGTGGGATATCAGTTTATACATGAATAATTAAATTTATAAAACATATATAATTTAAAATCAGGAACAATCTCTTACTTACAACTACAGGTGTAAATAACCAGATAAGCCAGCTTAAATATTGAATATCAACACAAGCTTCTATAAACTGCAATACTATATTGTAATACGTAGAATTTTCCATTTTATAATCAATATACAAATAATAAAATGTCCAAGTTGGATATTTTTAATATTGGTTATCTGAAAATAATATATAAAATTATTAATTTAAATATATATTATCAATCCTTTTATTGTAAATTCAACAACAATAATAATAAAAATCAAAAACTTAGTAAAGATAATATATTTGGAAACAAATAGTATATGTTAAATGATTACACTTTAATTGAAGCAGAAGATTTATGCTAAAAACTTTTTGGAAACAGACAATACAGTATTCAGAATTTTATTCAGAATGTTTATGGTTCAATTATTATTCTTTAATTCAAATATTTTTATTTCAATTTCAATAATTTTGAAAAATTTGGTGTGGGTTTTTGTAATTATTTTTATATAAAGAATATCATTATCTATAATTTATAACTGTGCTATATTATTATTATAAAGTTGTTGCAATACACTATTTAATAATGAAATTAATAAATAGTAATTTAGTGGTTAAATGGCAAGATTCTGGTTTTCACAGAATCCGAAATTTTTGCATATTTTTAGTCATATTACTAGTAGTAAATCGGAATGTAAATCAATCATGAAAATGAAACCGATAAGTAGCTATATGATAAAGTACGTATCACAATGAAGTATCAATATCTGTGCATGATGCCATCTTGAAAAGGACAGTATCTTGCATAACACTTTCAAGATGTATAATTACACGAATTCGTGTTATTGAAGAGCAATTTCATTATATGAATTCATGTTATGGGAGAGCACATTATACAAGAGTTTACTGTAATACATCTTGAAGGTGTCGCACAAGAACTATATTCAAACTCTTTGGCAAGAACATTTTCAAGATGTTGTAATTATACATTTTGATGCAAATATATATCATATATAAATCCATAAATTATATATGTAATTTATGGATTTCAGCATAAAATGATAACCCGCATAATTATAAGAATAATTCCCAGCGTATTTTTGGCATTTAAAACAAGGTGTAAACCATAGCAGTTTTTTGTCATTACAATGATGATCAAATGACATTTTACTTCTTGTTCAATATGGCAGTAGTACTTTATTTACCAATACTGAGGTATATTTTTTGGAATTTCTTCTAATCTGGACCACTCTTGCCCATGGTTCTATTATAATTTTTAATGTTTGATAAGATGTATTGAATGGTATTACATTTGGCAATTCCATGAAAAGCAAAATCCAACCATATCTAGAATATATTTTTTTATCCAGTTCCCATTTGTATATCTGAATTTGAGGGAAAATTTATGAAGCAAATATAGGCATTCCTCAATTTATGGGTATATTAGTTACAAAGATTCATACTTAAAAGTGTGAAATTTCATTCTCACATTTCATAAAAATTCAAAAACTCAAGAAAAAAATTAGGATAGCAGAATGCTCTAGCAATCAATATAATGTAAAAATTACATAGTTAACATATTACAGCAATATTTCAAGATAGTAATAATTACACAAAACATCCTCACTTTATAATCAGAACTTTATTCAAATTTGTGAAATAAGAAATTTCTAATTGGTCCAATTGTAAAATATATTACAAAATACATTATATACAATTATTTCAGTACTTTTGGAGTCAAATAACAACAGTATCCAAGTTATTCATAACTTAAGGAACATATATACATCAAATTAACTGAAAATATTTAACAATAAATCTATTAAATTGCTAAAACATAATTAACAAAGGAATTAGATGAAACAATTCAGTATAACTGCTTTTAAATTAATAAATGCAGATATTGTTCATCAAATTTAAGAAAACCTATACTGCCTACTCTAACTTGCCAAATGAATTTTTAAATTCAAATAAAACTACCTTATGTATGCAACTAAGGACATTATAAATATATATATATATATATATATGAGAGAGGAAAAATAAGAGAGATTTCATTTGTTTTTTTCTAATTCATTTTTTAGAGTTCATCTTTACTTGTGAATCCATTATTATTGCTGAAATTGGCAGAAAATAGTAAAATTTATATATCACTCAATAATAAATAATCTGGCTTAATCAGATGAAAATAATAATAACTTATCTTTAATAGTACTTTCAGATAAAATTCCTCTTTAATGACATCAAATAACAAAAAGAATATAATATCTGGAGAATTTAAATCTCATTAAGTGATATTTGTAATGATTACAGAATAAAAATTATATAAATTTAAATATAAAAACAAATAAATGTTAATGAATAAATAATATAAACAACAGTAAGTTGATAAAAAAAAATAATAAATTTATAAGTGTCCTTGCTACTTAAAATCTTCCACTGTTCTTTTAATGATTTTGTATCTTTATCATTGATTAGTTCATCAGTATTTTGATGTTTCTTAATATTTGAATTGTTTTCAAAAATCTGCAAAAATGTGGTTTGGAACAGCATCAATGATTTTTGCTTGATACCTTAGAATTTGACAGTTATGCTTTTTAATTTATTATTATATTCTGGTAATTGAATTTAACATCACTTCTATACTGCGTAATCTTCCTATGCATTTTATAATAAGTGCAATATTGCTTCTTTTAGAGCAGGGGTGGCCAACAGGTCGATTGTGGGACGATTTATAGTCGATTTCGTAAGTTATCGGATGATTCTCTTACTGCATAGTACCTTCTCTAGACAACTACAGTCAAAATTTCGCTTTATTGCTGAATATAGCCCAAAACTGAATAGCTGGTAACAGCAAAAGATTTAGACAAAATTCTAAATTCACTGATGATGCCAACATGGCACCTATGAATTGACAGTTGTGAGAGTTGAAGTGTGAAGTGTTGTGTTTGACATTTATGAGTAAAGTAAAAGGGAAAAACCATTGCCGGATATTTCATTTTGGACTAATGAATGTGGACATACCGCAACGTATTGCTGCAGTTGGACTATAAACCAGCCTTTAGATTGTATTACGTTGATATCCCCTGTGGGCAGGAGGTAAGAATATGCCCACTGTCAGACTCTGCATGGAGTAAAAGGCTCCTAAAGGGGTCAGCTCACATTGGTGGTTCCGATGTATGTCACTGGGGGCTCACTTGTGGGCTCCTATATGGAATCGGGACTGCCTTGGTGGTGCCCACATTCATCACTGGGGGTCTGTGGTGGGCCCCATATGGACTCGGACCACACAGCGGGCTCACCTGCATCATTTTCTACTTTTTTGTATCCTCTTTACATTCGTGCGCTTTTCGTATTCAGGGGATAAGCTAACACATAGTCCCCATAGGGATTGATACAAAAAAAAAAAATATGTTGATATTTTGTAAATCATTCAGTTGACTGTTGCCTCGCTGCTTACTCACTATTGTACGTTATTTACATTTATATTTTACATTTTATCAAACTATTTTTTTAGATCATTTATATTTAAAATGAGTAAACAAAAGAAACCTAAAATGTACCATTTTCACAAGGATTGGGAGCATCACTACTTTTTTATAATGGTAAAAGAGAAATGTTGTTTGATTTGCCACTCATCAGTAGCTATAGCTAAGAAAGGTAGTTTGGAAAGATATTTTTTATCTCTCCATAGTAAATATCAGTTGGATTATCCTGTAACTAGAATCTAAAAATTAAAAAAATTGCTGATTTCAAGACTCAATTATCAAACCGAAGAATTTCGAAGGTAGATCACGATTCATTGTTAACATATAAAGTCAATCTTAATGACAAACAAGTTGGCCACCCATTTTAGAGGTACATTGTATATGCTGCATTGTTCTAGTCTATCTCTTAGTTCTATCATTTCTGATTACTATGAAAATATTGTCAAACAAATTTTTAGATTCAAATAAAACTACCTTATGTGTGCAACTCAGGACATATAACACTAGGAATTCTATTAAAATATTAGTTTATATTCTGCCTAGTCTGTACTATTTTTTGTCTTTTTATAAGTGTCAGAATGTCTGCAGCTTTAGCATTTTTAATATATATTTTACAGTATTTCTGAAGGTAATATTCCATGAAAAATTCCAGAAAACATCAGTGATTCTTCTGCTTTAATCCTAGATGTTATTTACATTTTTATATTTATTGCCCAGTTCTTTTTAGAATTTAATCTTGATTTTAAATATAGATAATACCAAAAATGGCAAATTACCTATACTTAAAATCAAATCCCACCATAAGTCAAAGCTATTGGAAGTCAGAAATATGCAAAATTTATGGATTGTCCACTATAGATATTTTTATTGTTACCCTCCACTTTATTGTAATAAATTTAGTGAATACAAAAATATAAGAACCAAACACAAAAAGTATGTTTTCTGTATATTAGACTCATGTATATGGACTGGAATGCAAATGAATTACATTGACTAATCACAGAATTTATTAATTACATCACTGTCATAAGTATAAGTGGTCATAAGTCAACGACTATCTGCAGTAATTTATCAAAAATTTTATATGTAAAGCTATTTGCTTTATAGAGAGATTTTGCCAAAAGTATTATTAAAGATAAAGTTATTATTATTATTAATTTAGTTCTATTAAGAAAGATTATTATTCTTTGTTTCTGCACCTAATTTGCATTTTGTACATATTAATGTATACAATAGGTTAAAACAACAAACTACAACAAACAGAATCACAACTTAGCAAATATAAAATGAACTCTACACTCACTCTCTTGGTTTGTACTATTTCTCTATGTTACTTTTAACATGGATTATTTTTCTTTTCTCTTTGAATTCTTCTAGAAAATCTACCAATCCAGATAATGCTTATGGAGAGAAAAAAAAGTAGTAATAGTAAAAAATAGGGAGGGGCCTTTTTCAGCCCAAGCACTGCAACCAGCAGTGGTTTATTGTGCACTTTATGGAGAGAAGATTGGAAGAATCTGATTCCTTTTTTCCCTTGGAATTGATAACGAATGATTAATGATGTATCAAGCTGTTTTCTTAACTTCTTTTCCCATGAACTTCAAATGTTTTGTTATTGTAAACTGTAAACTGATGTTTCTCTCTGTCTATATGTTATTGTTTGAAGCTGTATTATGTAATGACATCTATTTCTTATTTCAACATGTCAAAATTTTGAGATTCTTTTAATAAAATTCATATTTCTTTTTAAAATGATTTGATTTCATTAATTTTTTTATATTAAATTCTTCAAGAATGTAATTACTGTATAAGTCAGGAACTCTTTATATAAAGCTGAAAATAAATATATCTGTTTATTTATCATTTAAAATTTTTTAAATGGGCTTATACAAACATGCCATTGAAATCTTGAAAATATTTTAGACTTGTCTCCTTTATTTTTCATTGATAGCTTATTTCTATTATTCCTGCAGCTATTAAGCAATTATATATCTAATTTTCTTAATGCTGATTTAAAAAACTTGTATACATAAAATAAAATGAAAATCTACTTTTTCAAATCTTGAAATACTGCCATATGATAAATAACTATATAATATATATTATATTTGTTGCTAGAGTATTCTGCTATCATAATGATTAAAATTCTTGAAGATTTTTAGAAATTTTCTAAAATTTGAAAATGAAATATGATTTTAAATATGAATTCCATAATTTAAGGAGCATCTGCACTCTGTCAAATAAAAAGGAATCAACCAAAATTCTATAAGAATTTAGGTTGATTCCTTTCAACCTTTACTATATATATATACTATATATAGTACTATATGTGACATATAGTACCTCCTGGATGGAAAGCAGTATTAAGCCAGATAAAGGGAAAAAATTGTAAGGCAAGTACCAAAAATAATAAATGTGAATGTAATTGTAAAGTGCCATATTTGAAAAGCATTCTAAAACATATAGAAATATAGTACTTAAAGCAACATATTTCTATAGTATATTTTATAAATAATGTTTCTACTGTACATAATTAGTGAAAACTTTCTAAAAGGACTGAGTTTAAGGTCCAATTTTTAAAATATATGATTTTACTATATAGAATACCAGAGAACAGATTTGGGTATTTGTCTTTTATAGAGGCTCCCACGACGCGACTGATTGTGTCCAGTCGCGTTGCATCAGATAGTTTTAGATCACGTGGTTCTTTAATGGAATTGTTGATTCGAATTTTATACATTAGTCGGTGGGCGGTGAATCTTCAATTCTCTAATGTATAGTTTTTTGGAGTGAATCTTTAACAAACGGAATTGTCGATTCGTATTTTATACATTAGTCGGTGGGCGGTGAATCTTCAATTCTCTAATGTATAGTTTTTTGGAGTGAATCTTTAACAAACGGAATTGTCGATTCGTATTTTATACATTAGTCGGTGGGCGGCGAAATTCTGTTGTGTTAAACATTCATTCCAAATAAGCTATACATTAGAGAATTGAAGATTTGCCGCACATCGACTAATGTATAAAATACGAATTGACAATTTTGTTATATTAAAGATTCACTCCAAAAAACTATAAATTAGAGAATTGAAGATTCGCTGCCCACTGACAGAACCACGTGATCTAAAACTATCTGACATGATGCGACTGGACGCGATCAGTCACATCGCGGGGATCCCTATAAAAGACAAGTACCCAGATTTGTTTATTAAAGATTTATCAAATGCATCATAAAATATACAAATTAATAATTTGTATATTTGCATTAAAAATAATTAAAAAGTTTATATATCTTGGAAACTGCATCAGTAAATATTAAATTACTCAAAAGTTTCACTATTTATAATATAATATTAAATCTATTAATGCATGTTAGTTTAATCGATGCTTTTATTGAATTTTTTTTTTAAATAATTTAATAAATATTTATTGAAAATTATATATATAAAATGCAAATCATAATATTTATTTTCTGAAACAAAACAAACTCCAAGTACACTAATATTAAAAAAAAACAAACTATAATGTAGAACTATTCGGGAAATAAATATTTTAAGATACAGTGGACTCTCGATTTTACGAACTTGTAGGGACCCCCCAAAAAAGTTCGTAAAATCGAAAGTTCGTAAATGAGAATGGCATTAATAAAAATTACGGACTTTTTGGACCAAGTAAATAATTCGTTAAAACATGAGTTCGTAAAAACGCGAGTCCACTGTATTTACATTTTTTAAAACATTTCAATATCAATGTGCGTTTGTTATTTTCAGCGCTTTTTTATATATAATCTTATCTCTAAAATTATTTTGCTGTTTTATTTCCCACAATAAGATAAGATTCATCAATATAGTTATCCAATAAATTTTATAATGAATCACTAAAGAAAAATGCAAGCTATTAATTTTTCTGAGATATATTTATTGGATAAATAATAGTTATAATTCAAAAAAAATATAAATTTATTGCAAAATTTAATTTTAAATTTTAAAATTTGATCTAGGCTGTGGAAATTAATTTGTTAATATAGTATATTTTTCATATCTATGTCAATTGTATGCTATCTTACCTATATATGAACCATTGTTTATATTGTTTACACTGGATATATGTCATTTGTGATTTTTATATATTACATTTAAAAACTGATATCATCGGATCTCGATTTAAAAAAGCATTTAAATTTAACTGAAAATATGACTAAACATATAAATGACATTTAAAGAATTAAATTTATACCACTAACAACAAGAACATCAGCATGTTACATAGAATGTAATACTGAATTTTATTTGCTAGGTCACGTGATTATTTCGACTTTCTGCGATTCCTAGTGGCAAATTATTTTATCTCGATGGAAACTTCACTAGGACTATTATTTATATTTCAAAATTTGATTCGTATTATAAATAATATTTTTAGAATTATATTTTAAATAAGATTTAATTATAATCAATATAGATTTAATAAAATAAAA
>AYEL01063302.1:0-19983 GCA_000484575.1 Olivierus martensii
GCTTTATTGAAACGATAATAAAGCAACAATCAATTAATCAACAAAACTTGTTTAATCCAATTCAAATATCAAAACAACTATTCACAAGAACAAATCTTAAATACTAATTAAATCTACTACCTCCACCACCCATACAAACTTCAAACAATCATAGACCTTTACAAGAATTCTAATGTCACTTAGTCAACCTTACATTGATACAACGACTCTTTGAGTCGTAGGTTGAGTCGGCTTTTATCAAGTGACGTACAGTCCCGTGTTGCTTCATTTACATAAATACACCTAACAAGTTTAAATTTATTAGCTTATAGAGTTATCAATTAATGTTATCCTCTTTACAATTTAATTATATACAAACAAAGCATCAATATGAGATCATTATTATATTCTCATATCGGATCAGTGGTAAAAATATTTAGATTAGATGATGACGTATTAGCTGGGACAGCTTTTCTGGAGGACAGTTTCCAATTCCGTAACACGTGATAGCTAACTACTACAACGGGGAATGTGGAAGTAAATCAACTCTTAAACTAAAATATAATAAGTTAGATAATAATGAAAATAACGATAAATAATAAAAGTGCGTAATAAAATAAAATAGGACAGGTCAGAGTTAACTTCCTCACGAGAGTTTTAACTGTAACAGATTTATTTGTTTATTATATGTTAAATTCTTGCCTATCAAACTATCAAAATTAGAATAAAATTAAATTAAAAATCCAAATTTTGTAATATGATGATTTCCCTTTTTATTGTAGCATTAAACATAAATTATGCCATACATAACTATTAACAAATAATTGTGTTATTTATTAACTATAATGAAAATGGTATAATTCACAATATGAATACTTTTACAATTAACAAATAATTGCATTATTTATTAATTGTAAATAAAACAGTAGGTAAAAACACAGCAAAAACAGGTTTTATTATATCTATGTAAGATGTTATTCCATGTTTATAGAAGTAAAAGAAACATCAGTTAACTAAATTCTGATGCCTTAGGTCGCAGGCATTGATTTTCATTTAGTCGAAATGGCATGTCCCAAAATACACTGACCTAACCTAATTAGGACATAATTGCCATCTTGTTTGTAGTAGTGCTGTGAGGAGGTTAACTTGAACCTGTCCTATTTTTATTTTATTATGCACTCTATTATTTATACCTCAAAACATTAGATCTACATAACACTACAAAAAGCATCACTACTCAATACATGCAACTAGTGTTTCCAGCCAGGAAGGAATTCCTGCCCATTTTCGGGAATTTTTTTGTTTTCCCGTTTCCAAATCTCAAGAAAATTTGGTCGGGAAATTGGGAAAATCAGCTCCTAGAACTCAGAAATATCCATAATGGGAAATAAAAGTACTACTCACAATGTATCTTTTAGACATTTTTCTTATTTATCGCCATCTAAAGTTACATTCTGTTACAATATTTTCTTCTTCTAACCATTCAGTCGTAACCAACTCTTGGTAACTTTATAAAGCCAACTTTCTCCAAGCATTCCTATCGAGGACTTTTTCTTTCAGTTGCCTGATGTTCAGGTTAGTATCACATTTGATTATGTCGAGCCACCTCGTTCTTTGACATCCTTTTCTTCTGGTTCCGCTGGCCATTCCTAGCATTATTGTTTTTTCGAATGAATTTGCATGCATGATGTGACCATAATAGAACAGTCAAAGCCAAGTGATTTTGCCCTCCAAAGATGACTCTGGTTTGATGCATTTTAAGACCTCCCTGTTGATGACTTTTGCTATCCATGGTATGTGGAGCAGCCTTCTCCAGCACCATAATTCAAATGCATCCAGTTTTCTCCTATCATTTTTCTTCATGATCCAACTTTCACAACCATAAGTTACAATTGGAAAAACAATAGTTTGGATGATCTTGGTGGCAAGGCAAAGATTCTTACTTTTCCAGATTTTATTCAAGTTAAATTTGACATTGCGCCCAATTGCAATTCGTCGCCTTATCTCAGGAGTTGTTTCATCAGTGTGATCAATTTTGGAACCATGAAAGATGAAATCCTTTACCATTTCAACTTTTTCATCATCAGTCTTTATGCTGACATTAATATTTTTGGCTGTAGTCATGATTTTTGTCTTTTTAATATTCAGATAGAGGCCAAGCTTTTTGCTTTCCTCATTGACCTTTAGGATTAGTTGTTTCAGATCCTCTTCATTTTCTGCCAATAAGGTTGTATCATCAGCAAATCTCAAGTTATTTATTGTCACACCTCCAATTTTCACTTCAATATTGGATGCATCATTCTAAAGTTTGCAGAAAATAGTTTCTGCATAAAGATTGAAAAGAAATGCCGAAAGAATGCATCCTTGCCTCACACCTTTTTCAATCTTGAACCAATCAGTGTCACCATATATAATTCTTACAGCTGCTTCTTGTTTGTTGTAAAGTGAATTGAAAAGTTTTATGATGTGAACTGGGACACCCAATTCCTGCAGTACTCTCCAAAGCTGTCCATGATTGATACAGTCAAAAGCCTTGCTATAGTCAATAAAACAGAAATGCACATCTTTTTGATACTCGCATATTTGTTCCATGATTTAATGAATGTTGGCTATTTGGTTACGGGTGCCTCTTCCTTTTCTGAAACCTGTCTGTACATCAGACAGTTCAGATTTGATAAAATTTTGCAGGTGATTCTGAATGACTTTCAACAAAATCTTACTTGCTTGTGAAATAAGAGCAATTGTGCAAAAGTGAGCATTCTCGAATATCACCTTTTTTTGGTAATGAATGAACACAGATCTCCTCCAGTCCTTCAGCCACTGGGATTAAATGCAACTGGATGCATTTGAATTATGGTGCTGGAGAAGGCTGCTCCGCATTTCCTGAGACAAGGCAGTGAGCACTGCAATTGGTACTGGCTTCATAAATTCTGCAGGTATTACATCAGTCCCAGCTGCTTTTCTGTTTGGCATTTGGTTTAAGGCCCACTCAACTTCTTCCTTCAAAATGCAAGGCTCTTGTGCAACACTTTCCTCAGCCCTGCTCTCTTGATGCTGACTCTTGTTTGCATACAGATCTTCAGTATATTCCTGCAACCTTGCCTTGATCTTCTTCTGCTCACTCAGTTGTTTCCCTTCTTTGTCCTTGATAGTAGATCTTTCTCCTTGATAGTACAATATTACATGCCACTAGAAATGCACGTGCAACATCAGAATCAGATAACACATGACCAGCTAATTTTAGCTGTTATAATTTGAGCACATTTGACCATGGAGAACAGAAACAGTTTGCAATCAAATCTTGGATTGTAAAAATAAATATTTTTCTGTGTAAATACAAAGTCAATTTCAGGTGAACTAACTTAGGAAATCTAAGGTAGCTTATCTTAATATGAGATTGTAATCAAATCCTAGACTGTGAAAATAAATATTATTCTGCATAAATACAAACTGTTTGTTCTCCACGATGAATCATTTCCACAAAGTGACGGCCGATACTACTAACCACATTTGATAAGTTTGCTTCTGGCTGACGATCGTGATGTATGGGAGTATTCTTGGCTCTTTTAGTTGTGGTGGTAAGTCAGTCTATTAAAAAACTTGCATTGCAAATATTTTATTCCAATATCATATCAGAAAATGACAGAAATTTTCCCACATCAAGTATATTTTATACAAAGTGAAAATCACGATTATCTGATTGAGCTATCTCATGTTTCTTAAAGTTTCATTTTAAAAATGACAAATAAAAAGTATTTGAAGTATTTTTTAATTTTCAAATGAATAATGTTTGCATTTGTTTTCTATCAATGTTTAATTTAATAAATAAAATATTTAAATGAAATTGGGAATGTTAATGCATTGTGTGATATATGTAAGAACTCTAAGAACTCAGTGTATACTATCAGATTTGGTTAAATAAAGTTTGCATTAATTATATTGTTTATATTTTGAGAAAACCTAATGATAACAAAAACCTAGCCAAAATGATACTGTAGTGACCCCTGTTTAGTGTTCAGGGCAAGAGGGACTAGTCATGAAATTCCAGTCGACCTTCGTTAAGGAAATTTTATTTACTCTCTGCTTTGCGTCAACCTTTTACACACAGGATTATCTCAAAACCTCTGAAAGATTCCACTGGAGCCACGAACTCTGGTTGCCGCATTTTTTGTAAGGCTTTTATGTTTATTAACATTTACTGTTATAGTCATTATTATAGATGATCGACGAAAATTAAATAAAAAAGATTATTTCGGGAATTCTCGGGAAATACGTTTCCGATCTGCGATTATTTCGGGAATTCTCGGGAAATACGATTTCTCGTTCTCGATTCCAGAGGATTCCAAAATGTCGGGAATTTGGAAACACTACATGCAACATAGTATGAAAGTTTCTCAGCACTGATACAGTTAACACACAATTAAGTTTCACAAATAGTCATGTCTTGACTAGAGTCCAACATGGCGCTTTGCCCCAGAGTTACTCCGTGCACACACTACTATACCACGAATAATAATAATAATTTATTTGTATTTTGTTTCTGCAATTAACATGAGAACTGAGAATTGTTCAGCAGCTGTGTTATAACATGAAGTTGATTCCCTATCAACAGTGCATATTTTTTATGGATGCAAAATAGTGGATTTTGAATAAGCATGCAGCAAAATACAGTTGAGAATGTTTCTATTAAAAAGAAAAGAAACAAACTCTTTTAGCAGTAATTTAAATATTATTTATTCAAAAATATTATAGAAAATTGATTTATAACATAATCATCATCAGCAATAGATAAAACAAGTGCAAGATAAAAATGGAACAATAGAATGTAGTAATTAATATTTAAAATAACATTATAAATTATGTATTTAGAAATGCACTTCACGTGCACTGTAGTGAAGAAACATTGAGAAAACAAAAATACATTTTATACAAATAGTAATAAAGTTAATATAACTAAGCAATTAATACATAAACAAATATTTTATTATCTATATGTTTATGCTAAAATAATTAAAAAGATAATATTAATATGCTTTAAGTTGATGAAAATAAATCCATGTATTCTGGACATAGACACTTTGATTATCATTTATGACATTCATAAACTGTCTTCTGGCTGCAATTTCAAATGATTCTAATAGTAATCCTTCAGTATTTTTTATTTATTATTATATTTTATGTTTGTTCCATCTATCACTGAGGATGACTATATATTAGCTGATAGTAGTACAATATTTTTGAATAAATATTATTTAAATTACAGCCAAAAGTGCTTATTCCTTTCCTTTTTAATATGATCTTTATAAAATAACAGTAGACTTTTGAACATTTGTTTTTGAGAATATTTTTTTCTGTTGATTGCATTCTTGATGAAATCTTTAGCAGTGATAGAATTTTTATCTAATAATACATATCTGAGTTTTCTGCACCCTCAAATTCATTATGTCAGCAATAACTCAATGATTTCAATATGCATGTTTATTCAGAAAATTTCATGTTCCTCTCTAATAATAATTTACAGAAAGTTCTCTCTCTCTCTTGCCTCTACAGATGATTTCATAGATTATGTGAATAAATTCAATTTTTAGTTGGTTATTTGGCAAGAGACAAATGCACAAATCTGAAAAATATCATCAAGCTGCATATTTTTAATAAGAAAATATATTAAAGTTAGGATTTATTATATATTATATTACATTTAGTGCACAGTATATATTAAAAGATGTCATGATTATTCCTGCAAACATATCTAAAAAATAAAGTAAATAACAATTATACATAAATACTTAATAAAAATATTTTTTGTCTATACATCATTAATTCTATAGATAAATTTCAAATCATATGCATTTTTCACTCATAACTTATGTAGATTGGAAACATTCTTCATTAGAAACACACAGAATGAAAAATAATTCTATTAATAAAATTATTTTACTGAAATTTTTGTTTTAAATTCTCTTTTAAATAAGTTATTTATAATAAAAAAAAATTCTAAAATTTAAAAGTAGAATATTGTATATTTTTTCTTACACTTACACACACACACACTTACACACACACACACACACACACTTACACACACACACACTTACACACACACACATTCTTTTTGAACAAATTTTAAAAGTGATATAAAGAAAAATTTTTCATCAATGTTTATGCACTGATTGAAATTTTTAGTGTTTTCATTCAGATTTGAAAATAATTTTTGTTATTGTAGTTATAATAGCAATTGGAAAGAAATGTTTTTGATATTTAGAATGATGCTTATCAATCCTATAGTAATACTTATAATTCTATCAATCTAAAAAAATTGTTGTTGTTTAAGCATTAGTATGTATGAACAATATGTCTAAACATTAGATATTGAATAGGACCTAAAATATTCAATGGACCAAATTATATCCTTATTAGAATAGAGGCAAATTTCATATTTTTATAAAATTTCTATTCTGTTCAATATGCTAAAAAATATTTAACATTAACCAGTTTACCAAGTTTGGAAGCAAATATCTTGAAGAGCAATTCTTATCCATGAATACAACATATAATAAAATTGAAGTAAATTTAATTCTGAGTAAGAAGCTATAACAAAACTTATTAAATTATCAAGAATGCACATTTGTTTAGTAAAATCAAGATGCATCAACAAAATAAAGATTTTTTTTTTAAGACACTTATAAATCAAGAATTTTATATTGAGTATACTTATATTCAGTGTGTTAAGATAAAAAGAATAAAGATATTTTCAAATTACCTTCGCCTTCCCATTTTTCTAGGCAATATGATACTTCCATATCACTGTCCACACATGCAACTAAGAAAAAACAAAAAATTTCACTATTATAATATTAATATATTTTAATGATATATAAAAACTTTATAATTATTTGTAATAATAATAATAATTTTAATTGTTGATTAAATTTAAATATTGTTGGATCTAACTTAAAAAAAAAAAAAATACTGTAAAATTTTTATTTCAGTAAACATGATAAATCTTTATTCCAAATTAATCTACTTTTATGTAGTAACTTTCTCAAATTATTTTCATTTTTCTTGTAGATTCAAACAGAAATTCACTAATTCAAACATTTAATCGAGACAATATATTACCACTTGCTATTATATATAACACAAAGTATAAAATCACTATAAGCAAGGTAATAACAGTTTATTAGCATATAACGTTTTCAGACATATTCTGTCCCTCTTCAGTATGCTTATTTACACTCAACACTATTTAAAGAACATACTAGTTTCGAACGTTGTTCTAAATAGAATATACATCGTTTAGAACTATATTCACAAAGAATTTTACAAACATATTCGAACATATTCTTATCGTAATTTCAGTTAATATATGTAATACGTAATCAACATATATTACGTAATCATTCAATATCATGTAACACTAAAAAATTAAGACGTGTACACCTTAATTTTACAAAACATCCAAATATTAATACATTAAAATATATAAAAGGGTAAGACAAACATATACAGTGTTAGTTCATAAATCATCTGCTACCACATATAGATCCACCCATGGTTGATATAGCACCACATGTCAACCACCTTATAAGTCAATATGAGGACGGGTATCAGGAGAAATTAAGATGGGAAATTATAATGACGAAAGAGACAAAAAATAACAGAATAACTTCGAATAAAGAAAAGGCGCTTATAAGATATGGGAAAGAATGCAAACATTTAATTATTTTATATTTAATAATAATTCTTTTTTAATGTATCAGATCATCCCATTAAAAACATCTCATATGTAAAAAAATAAGCTAAGTACAGTATTATCGAAACAGGATATTTGTGAAAATTTAGATGCGGTTATTTTGGTTGATGTTATCTTATTATTTTCGAATCATCAAACAAGTAGCACATCTAAATTTGTTGCAATTTATATGCAACTACTTGTTTGACAATTTAAGAAAATATATCATCATCAACCAAAATAACCACATCTAAATTTTCACAAATATCCTGTTTTGGTAATACTGTACTTGGCTTGTATTTACATGTGAGATGTTTTTAATGGGATATCATTTATTTTTTAGATGATAGAGACATTTCTAGAGAAGAAAATTATAGTCTTCTATACCTTTTAATTTTAGCCCAATTGGGCCAAAATTTTTAAATGATTTTAAATGAACTATGCTATGCCTATATTCTGAATTTGGTCAAAATCGGTTAAGCAATGCGATATGTAAAGGCATTTATGGAAATTGGATCCCTTTCCCCCCTTTGTTTTCACCCGATTGTGCTCAAATTTTCAGGTGACCTCAAGTAAACTAAGAAACACTTATATTCCAAATTTCATCGGTATCGATTAAACAATGTGACCTGTAGAGGTGTCTGCATAGGAGGAGAAGAAGAAGAAGAAAAAATGGCACTTTTTGTCGATTTTTGCAATTTTTAAATCGCTCTAATTCTATTATTAAAAAAGATATGAAACTTCAAATTTAGCAGTTTATGTCCTATTGAATACTTTTCTCAAATGTAATTGTCAGATTAATAATATTATTTAGGATCAAAGTTATAGCAAGTTGAATTTTGGCTGTAATGACTCTGGTAATAAGAGTCAGTCAGTGACTACTGTACTTGGCTTAGAGTCACTGCCGTGTCTCTTGATATCCTATCATGGAATTTAAGGTTTCTTTTGATCAGAAATTCAATAGTATTGCTAACCAGGTTAGTAAAATAAAGATAAACATCAACTACTAAATGCATAATTCAAAATACAGTCAAACCCCAATAAGACGCCACCATCCATTCAGCAACGATTTTAGCGACTAATCAAGGTTGGCAGTTTATTGAAAACACATGTAGTATAGAAATGAAAATAAACTCTGAATTTATTAAATATAATAAAACACAGTACATTTATATTTAGCATTCAAACTTAAAATTTCTAAAATACTGTATACTTTGCAGTATAATATACGTATTGTACAGAGTGTAAATTATCTCCTTCAAAAAAACTACACTACGACGTAGACGAAATTCAGGCGATTAAAGTGATATAAGACACTTGGGGTCGCAAATCGGAAGCCTGGGTAGGGTAAAGGAAAAGAGCTACAACGTCATTGCAGAAAAACTGCACCATTGATTGTTGATTAATTTAGTTTTACCAGTTCGACAAGGTACACTGTTCTTATGGATCAGTTTGACAACAAGTTAGCCGACATGTACATGTGTTTTGGCGAAGCTCGTGGTAATGCACTGGCAGCAAGACACTACCCTGCCAAGAGTGCTGCCCCTGTACCAAGAGCGCTACCCTCAGCGAGTACTGCCTACTTGAGACTTTTCGCACTGTAGACCGTAACTTGAGTGAAACGGGAACTTTTCAGGTATGGCAACACTCTAACTGAAACCCATGTAAATCATTTTCCAAAGTACCAGTACATTGGTAATGTTATTGTAACTTAACAGCGATTCAGACGAGAAGCTGTTGACCCCATGCCTCGTTTGAATGCTAAGGTAGAAGATGCTGCATTACACATTGTCAATCAAGCAAAGTATGACCCAAGTGTGAGCGAACACAGTCAATCAAGCAAAGCACAAGACAAGTATGAGCGAACACAGTCGCCCACACTTGGCTCGTGCTACACAGCGCCAAGCCATTCAGCTTAGTTTGAGGTTCAATTTAAGGCGTTACTTGCGATTTTCGACCCCAAGTGTCTTATATCACTTTAATCGCATGAATTTCATCTACCTCATAGTGTAATTTTTTTGAAGAAGATAATTTACACCTGTATATATTACAGTACTCCAGGGTGGGCCAAGATAAACCAAATCCGACATGAGAGAAGATATTCGATGTTCAAAGCTAATCACCAGTGTAGACACAAAAATGCAGTTGAAGAAGGAGGCCTGGGGCCTGATACTGAACACTATTGTTGGCCTTGAAGCTATTGTTATGACGTCAATGAACGAGAAATCACTGGAGATCGTGATACTCAACTTTGTCAACAATCTCTGCCGCTACTGATACGTCATTAGTAATCGACAGGGTAAAGTTAGCCTTTGAGTTTCAACGACAGACATCGATTGTGCTAAGATCGCTGATAATCCATTTTTATCTTAACTGATATATTCAGAAATGAGATCGCTTAGAAGAGAACGTGTATTTCGTGACAGGACAAATGATTTAGAATTGCCTGATAATACATTCATTACATTATTTTGGTTAACGAAATCTTTATTTTTAATGCTTTGTGATGATCTTTGAGATGTACTTAAGCCTTTGACGATGAGGAGCACAGCACTTTCTGTAGAATATAAGGTAGGAAATAAATTTCGTAAATTAAACTTTTAAATATAATTTTAACCGTTCCTCTCTTATATTATCTGATATCAATTTCCGATTTTGGAAATAATATATTAGATAGTAAAAGAATTAAAAAGTAGCTATATGTCAACGACAGTTGATTAATTCTTCCCATTCTTTTTGTCTATCCTTCGCTGTTTGAAATATTGATTTATTTTTCCTATTGACAAGATGGCAAATGGCATAGTGAGAGAAAATAAACATTTATTGTATTAATTTCTTAAAGTTACAAGCTTAAATTTTTAATTACATGTAGGAAATACAATGGTTTTTTTAACTGTCAAGAGATTCCTATGGTTATCTATATAATCTATCATTATTTCAAATTGTTGCAGAGATGCTTTCGAAGCACGTTTATCGCTTTCCGCCATTTTTTAAACTAACTTGTAAGTGAAACACGTGGTAAAATCCATGTTTCCCATTGGTCATTACTTCTAGAAGTGACTTATTTGTGACATTGCAAACTTTGTGCTTGTTGAGGAGAAACGATACTAAGACAGTCGACGACTATCGTTACAACTAACAAGGGAACATCGCACCCGATGTATCTAGGATTTTGCCGATATTTTGTCATCTGAAAGAGCATAAACAACAGATGAAGAATCACCCATATATTGGGGGCCACTACTCTAGCGTTTTCGAAAAAATTGCTTTTGAAATTTCAGAAATTTTTTTGTTTTACTTAAATAGCGAACGCTCGGATATTCAACTTCATGTTGTAGTGGCGAAGTGGCTACGTTGGGGTTCCGGCAGTCTGAGGGTGTAGGTTCGATTCTCGGTACTTTCTGAATTTTTTTCTTTTCTAAACTTTTACTGCATTAGTGAAAAGTTTTCCAGAAAATCTTAGGATATGGATTCGGCAGGATGGCCACGTGGTAAAGTGTTTGCTTACTATATTTGAGCTGGTTTCAAATCCGGGTCCCAAACCTCCAGTTTTTTAGGATGGATTCGAGCCCGATCCGCTCGATTCAACGGGATGTTGGTCAGCTTGTAGTGGGATCTAAAAGTGGCCACCGCCAAGTACAGAATATCCGAAGTGTGATATGGCAGCTTAATTGACATGACTTTAGGATGTGAATGAGAACAGTACTATACCAATACCATACAGTATTATATAGTATATCAGTATTGTCATTCATAATATATAGATGAAGTTATTCAACACATATATCGTAATCGAGTAATTAATATTAGTATTAATTATATATTAATATATTAGTAGTAATTAATAAATATTTTTCATGATGAAAAATAACCATTAGATACGATTCAGTTTTTTTATAATCACCATACTTTCTTGTATTAAGAAAATCATGACATTGAAAAATTCGCGGGAAACTTCTCTTTACAGTCGGACATTTATTTCAAAGAATCTTGTACAATATAAGACGCTTTTTATTTTTTACTGTTGATTTTCTTGAAAATAATCACGAACACGAATATTGTGCCTTTTTCAAAATGATTTTACATTTTCTGTACGTTTTTTTAGATTTTTGCTTATGTTGAGCAAATTTAATAAAACCATTTATTGTTATTTGAAAATTTATTTATCTTCGATTGATCATTGCATATCGATATTTGTGATATTTTGTTCTTTGTTCAGTTATATTTATCTATCTATTTTGGGATACAAATATGTCTTATTTTTTCGATATTGGAGATGATATCATTCACTGATGATACCAATTCAAATTAAAATTTTCTAAATAGACTGAAGAAAATATGATCACTAATTTGCTGAATAAATATGTGTTTAAATCTAACCATTTTTGAATTCCGAACATCCTTCATAAAAATTATCATTATAGAAGAGTGCAAATTGAAAACTTCAGAAAAATGATATATATAAATGAAAATCCAGCATTGTAAAATCATAAATCTTATTGAAAATACAATACATTTTTAATTATATTGTAAAAGACATATTTAGACTATTTATTTCAATTGAATAATTATTATAATAATGATTCGATTCAATATAGGATAATAATTTTCCTATATTAAATCGAATCATTATTAATAAAAAAAATTAAAAAAGTATATCGAAACGTAATACTATTTTATTATTAAATATTATGTTTCGATATACTTTTTTTTTATTTTGCATATTTTACGCCCCTTTCCAATCAGTGAGATTACTAAGGGGCGGACCAGTTTCAATCACGGGCTGCACCCACACTCATGGAGGGGGGCCGGATGGTAAAGGTCAGGGATGGCCGGGCCGGGCCTAGCACCCCGAAAATCTTTTCAGGAGATACCAGACCCGGGACGCGAACTCGGGTCCTCCTACATAGCACGCCAACAGCGTTATCATTCGGCCATCCGGCCGCCCGTTTCGATATACTGTACAGGTAATCCTCACTATACGCGATCTCACTTTACGCGTTTTTGCTGTAACGCGATTTTAAAAAGTAAATTAACTTTTTAAATAAAAAAAAAATTGTTTAAAAATTCTCATGTGGATGAACTGCTCGAGTAACTCATCACAGAGCTCAACTAATGAAGAGCTTCTGGAAATGGAAACTCAACTAATGAAGAGCTTCTGGAAATAGAAAACAACATGAATGATGAAAGTCAGTAGCCCTTTGTTGTTGACCCCATCAAACAATTTTCAACAAAACAAATGACTGAATTTATTAAACATATTGACAATGCTGTCAGAATAATTGAAGAAAATGATCCTAATGAAACTAAATGCGCCAAAGTTGCGAGAGAAATTCAGAATAGGGCTTGCTATAAAGAACTTTATAAAGAGAGAGGAAGAGAATGCTGCCCGTCAGCTAAACGTTTGACTGTTTCATTAAAAAAAAATCGAAGATCATCAGCATATCATCCCAGAGACTTCAAGAGAGCAAGAGAGTGATGATTCAGACTCACCAGACCAAGTTTATTCAATATTGAATTGAAGACTGTCAGAATTATGTAGTGTTTAGTTATTTATGACTTGAATTAATTAAATTCATTCATTAAACTTTGTATGTTTTGTTTATAAGTGTAAATAATTCATTCGTTAAAATTTGATCGTTTGTTTATAGGTGTAAAGTTTTTTTTTTTTTAATCCTTCTGAAGAAACCTCTGTATAACCTTATCTCACCCATGCTAAATTCAACTCACTTTACGCGATTTCGTGTTACGCGATTATTTCATAAAACCAATTAATCGCGTAAAGCGAGGGACATCTGTACTGCATAACCAATATCGTAACAAGGGCGGGCAAGGAGGCACTCGCACCGGGAGCAAAACAAAGCTTTCAACAAAGCTTTTTGGGGGCATAAAGTTGTATTTGCCCGGACGCAAAAACATTTAGTTATAGTGCTATATATAAGGTAGTAATATATAATATTTTATCAAAAGTTTAGATATATTATTTGTTGATCACTTAATGTTTTTTTATTTTATTAACGCAATTATTAGTTCACTGTAAACGCAATATATCGAAAACTCTTTCACGTAATGAATAAAGCTTCACTTTTAAAGACATATTTCATTATCTTCAATATAAATTTATTTTTACAAAATGCATTCTTGCTTTAGAATACACGCTGAATATAATGAAAATGTTGATATATTCAATTAATGTCGATATACACAATTATTTTTATTTTAACTTCACAATTTCCTCATTTAATCACATCACCAATGAAAACAGCGTTAAACAGAGCAAACGAGTAATTCATGAATAAAATACTCTTTCGGCAAAATAAAACAAAAATTTAAAAACGAACAGAGACTAAGATATTAATAAACAGACACACAGAAAAAACAAATGTTTATAAACAAGTATTTTTAAAATTATATTTAGTATTTGCATTAAATATTCAATATTATAAAATAAACATATAGTACTGTATAATAATTTAATTTTTCAGAAAAGTAATTCTATTAAATTTCTTTAAAATTTAAGTACCAAGAAGTTGCGTAGATATACTTAAAGTAAATTTAGAAAAATAGCAGATTTTATGGCACAAAAATGAGACGTCTTCCATTGAGGTATGTTTGTTTTTTATGTAATATTTCTGAAAACACCAATTTAACAAATTGTACGTAGAATCATAAAAATAATAAACATAAATAGCAGAACTTTGAGGACGTTTTCCTCTTGTGGTCAATGTTAACCTTTCATAAATCAATTGGATTCGAATAGGTTGTTATAGTTTTCTTTTTTTTTTTTAAGAGATAAACGATTGGCACACACAAGTTTGTAACGATAGTGGTTTTTCTTATTTAGAAGGTCCTTTTGTATCGCGTACTTGATGAGCTCCTTGTAAAGCATTCATCAATTCTGCTCCAGGATAACTACAGAGTTCACAATATCCTGGTGGACCTTGTGGTCCTGACGGTCCACGAATACCAGCGATACCCTGTTTTCCTGTAGGACCGCGTTCTCCTGGTCTTCCGGGTAAACCGATTCCTTGAGGGCCCGGTGGACCTAAGAATATTATTGTTACTAATGTAATAAAGTTGTTTTTTAATAGTAAAATTTTTAATTATCTTTTACCTGGTAAACCTCGTAATCCCATGGGTCCTTCAACTCCTATTCCTTCGGGACCTCTGCTTCCTTTATCACCTTTATCTCCTATCAAATCATTATTATATACATTTTTAATATAGAGTGATGACCTTTAAATGTCATGTATAAATATAAAAAAGATGCAAACCTTTAGGACCCGGTGGACCATGAGGACCTGGCATTCCAGGTAATCCCATAAATCCTCGCTCTCCGGGCAAGCCTGGAATTCCTGGATCGCCTGCATAGAAAATATTTATAAATAAAATTAATTTATTTTATAATTATAGTAATACAACTAGAAAAGTCTAAAGAGGAAATTTACTATAATAAATTTGAATAAATTAAAATTTAAAGATTTGTGGATTTGTCTGACTAACACTCTGCTTCTAAATAATTAGGAATTAATTTAAACTGATTTAATATACCTGGTATTCCTCGATACCCAGCTGAACCTGTTCTTCCGGGTCTACCGTAGCCCGGAATACCCGGGGGTCCTCTCAAATCTCGTATTAGTTCATCCCTTCGTTCTGTTCTGGCAAGTGTAGTTTCAGAATAAAATAAAGAGGACAGAAGAAAGAAAGAATAAGATTCAGAAATTAAGAATGTTTTTGTTTAATTTTATGGATATTGGTAACCTCCAAAAATATCAGTTTTCGTAATTGACTAGGAATAATATATGACTTCATAACATCATCATGTTAAACACTACCTTTAGTGAAATAAATACTTTTACAGTAAGAATGGAAAGACAGTTTCGATGATTAAATTAAAATCGTCCAGCAACTAATATTTTTGAAGCAATTTTTCTTTAAATCTCGTTCAAACAATTCTTTTTATATGTCAATAACAAAATTATTTTATTTTACTTATTAAAATAAATTCTGCAGGAAAGGAAGTAATTTTAAACAAAATTCAAATAATGTTTTTTCTATAATTTTATATAAATTTTGCTACTTTTTATTTATATAAAAAAATCAATTCCAGAATAATTTACTTGATTTTAAAAATAATTTTCCTTCATTAACAGCAATTATTACAAATATTCTATTTACTATCAGGATGATTTTTAAAAATGAAAAAAAAAATTCTTTTTAAAGAATTATTTGAAAACGAAAATGGGCTTTTCATTTTTATCATAAAAATATTTGTAATATTTCTCTAAAATTACTATTTTCCGCAAAAAAGTCTGCTATGAAATTATATATTCCATCTATATATTAAAATATCATATTATTAAACATCAATGGACAGAAGTCATGGTATAATCGATGTAATTCTATATATAAGACCAGAAATATTCAATAGAATCATTCGGTTAATATAATTCAGAAATCCCTTAAAACAATAAAAACGTTCGAATAATTTCAATAATTAAACTAAGGCAATTTATTTTTAACATTTAATACCACAATGAATATTTAAAATTATATTACTATACATTACTGTGCTATATTAAATTATTGTTAATTAATTCGGTTGAAAATAAATGATCTATCACCCAACCATAAAAATAACTGTTTATATCAATATTTTGTACCTGACTTCTGTAAAAAATTTATATAAAAATTATTGATAAATATTTTTATCAACATAATTTTAATTTGATGAATAAATAGATATTTGTTTATATATAGATTGTTTTTAGATTTGTCCATTTGTTTGGAAAAACAATAATTTTAACGTCAACTGATAATTGAGGCTACCACGAAATCAAAGAACATGAACAGGAGTCCAGGAAAAGGAATACAGGCCTTGGAGGGGCTGACCACAGAAATACCCATTAAAAAGTTTTTATATAAATAGTTATGAATTTTGTAAAATTAACGGAAGAATAGAAAATTCTAAATGATAGACGATAGAAGTTAGAAAAGAAAAATACTACTATATATTACTATATATAATTTTTTGACTAATGAACCATACGCAATTATGAATTGTAATTATATATGTAAATTACCGAGAAATTTTAAAATAATTCCAAAAATCAATGCGATAAACTTATAATGTTGTCAAACATAGCATTTTATAAATATCATAATAACACAAAAGCTTTATTAACAAACTATAGATAAATTATAAAAAAAATAATAATAATCTTTCATATTGAACATTAAATAGAGTATCAAGTTCCTTGTGAAGTGTCTGGAGAAAGACATCTGGTATAAATAAAACACAAGTTTTTGAAATTTAATCCGAGAGTGTAAAATCGATTCTGTAATTCTTAACAGATAACATTATTATGACAAATTGCTTTTTATTGAAAAATAAGATATCGTTATAAATTGTAGAACATGCAGACTTATGGCATTTCAAATGGCATGTATTTTATATATGCTTGGAATTTTAAGCACACAGGCAATAATAGCAGGTAATATTAGTGATTTAAAAATTAAATTATTGTTATTAGAACATAATTAACATATAATTGCTTTATTATATATAAATATCCAAAATTTAAATCAAACTTTTGCTATGTTAAATAGCGAGTTACGGAAGTTATCAGTTACATTTTCATTTAAATCGAACGAATAAAGAAATTTGAAGTTATGAAATATGTGTAAAATATATTTAAATTCAGTTATTAAATATGCTGAATGAATGTATACAATAAAACACTATTGATAGTTTAGATTCATTATAGTTTTAACTGTTTTTATTACAGTGAAACCTCTCAATAGCGGACACCTCAGGGGAACAGAAATTTGTCCGCTATTGAGGGGTGTCCGCTATTGAGGATAATGACCATCTGAGCCATCCATTTTTTCGCTTGGTGTGATTTAGCACGATACGAATTTTCGCGTTATATGAGTAACAAAGTCGATAAATTTAGCATTAAATGTTTATTTTAATCATTATTTATTTATACTATCTTTCGCAATACCAACATACAAACAATAAACAAATACTTTATACTGTAGCTTGAAACAGTAAAGAAATTAAAACATAAATAGGCTATATAATTTACATAAAGAAGATAGATTATAAATTAATATTTTGAATGCTACTTATTGATACGGTATTATTATAAAACTTGAAAACTTATAAAATATGAATGTAATCTCAGGAGTGTATACACTATTCTACACTTTGGGGAAAAAATCTGACATCTTACTTTGTTTTATTTTACGTTTTTGAACTTCATTCTCCAGATGCATTTCTACTTCCGCTATTAATTTCAATCCTGTGGAATCACTATTAAAAATAAAAAAATTTCTTCACAATTTTCGTTCGTCTTTCAATTTTGAGCTGTAATATGGTACTTTTATTAGTTTTTATTGTCCGTTATTATCGAAATTTAAGTGTCCGTGTCCGTTATTGAGTGTGTCCGCTTTTGAGGGGGGATGCTCCCATAGACATCCATATATTACTGCTGGAGAATTACAAAGTGTCCATTATTGAGGAGTGTTCGCTTTTGAGGGGTGTCCGTTAGGTGAGGTTTCACTGTATTACTGTTAGTATCTTCCGATCTTCGAAACCGGAATAAATGCATTGTTAATAATCCAGTCAGGTTAGTAAACTACATTTAGTAGATAGAGGATTACACTACGGAGCTATTTAGAACAATTGTATGTACCACCACCAAAGTCACCTGTGGGCCAACCCCATAAGTACCTGGTTGTCCTTGAGGACCAGGAGGTCCTGGACGCCCTGGCTTTCCTCTTCCAGGAGGTCCCGGTGGACCTCGAAGCTTGGCTGACAATTCTGCTAATTGTTCTAAGATAAACAAATTAATTAATATATTATTTTAAAAAAATTAATAATTATCCTTTATATTATATAAAAATTCACTTAAGGAAATATTTTAAACTATTTTTTTTAATAAATTTAATGCTTTAAAATTATAACTTGCAAAACTTTAATTATAAAAATGAAAAATAAAATAAATTTTGAATTTTATTTTATAACCATTCTTGCTATGTTTATTTCAGATAAAATAAAAAATATAAGAATTTTAAGTGTTTAACTGCATAATTTTATTTCAGTTTAATTTTAAAATCAAATTAAACTGAATTAAACATTAAAATTCTTAAAATAAATTTTTCTATTGATTTTTGAAAAATTATTTATTAATATTCTGAAAGTTTAAAAATAATTGGAGAGCCTACACATTTTTTAATCGTTAAACATAAAAAATAAATAAATGCTATTTACATTTTAATGTTTTTATTTTGATCAAGTTTTACAAAATAAAAATTGAAAATTCTTACAGAAAAAACTTAAATTAAATTTTATATTTTATTTTATTGATATTTTTAAAATTTTAGGAAAATTTCCAGTTTGGGGGCCATCGAAAAGTGACCCGTGTAAAAGCTATCACTATGCATTCGTTTTTAAAAATATCGATGTCAAATGTCATGACGGACCACGCCGCTTATATACCTAAAAAATTAGTCTTCTTTCAGTTAAACTGCTGGCGTAGTAGTTAAGGCGTTTGCATGCGGAACTCAAGGTTATGAGTTCGAGTCTCGTTTACGTGTTTTTTTTTTTTCAGTGAATAAATTAAAGTATTACAACAATAAAATTTCAGATAAAATCAATTTTTTTTGGGTCATAGTTACGTATGGGATAGCAACAATTCGACGAGTTGCTACTACCCCATACGTAAAGAGGCTTCGAGCGCAAATGGATATATTAGATATCACCCGACGCATAGTGAATTACGATAATTAGAAAGTGAGAGTGATAAAGCAAGAAAGAGTCTGAACAATAACTATGACAAAAAAAACTTACTTTTACCTTGAAGTTTTATTGTTGTTAATATTTTAATTTATTCACTCGAAAAAAACAAGGTATGCCAGCGAGACTCGAACTTACAACATTCAGCTCCGCATGGAAGCAGCTTAGCCACTACACCGCCACTTTGTGTTGAAATAAATGCAGTTTTTTAGGCATATAAGCGGTGCGGTCCGGCTTTATGACATTTGACCTCGATATTTTTAATTACGAAGGCATAATGACCTAAACTCTTTTACAGGAATCACTTTTTAATGGCCCCAACCTGTAGATTAAAGCCTATCGAAATCGGTGGGACCGAGTTGTCTTCTGACATTTCAAGAGTTCAAATCTCGTTTCTTTAACAAAGAATAACTGTAAAACGAAGCAACCTATCATAATGCGGTAAAAAGCATTTGATAACAAATTTGTT
>AYEL01063303.1:0-38285 GCA_000484575.1 Olivierus martensii
GCCAGGAGGTCTACGCACGTGTGAAGATCTAGTATTCTAAACATAATATTTAAATTAAAATTGTATCACAACGTCTCGTGTTCCATACATTTTTTCAAGCAAATTCAAGTACCGTCGGCGGGCCGGATCCGTCCCGCAAGCCGTAGTTTGGTGACCCCTGATCTAGAGGATGGTTTGTGGTAAAACTGATTCTTCATTACTGCCTAATCAATGAAGGATTGATTCAGTGTCCTGAACATAATAGTAGTCATTAAATATTTTTTAGGCATTTTGAATTTTTAAGAAGTTTTTAAAGAATTATTTCGAAAGGATTAAAATCTTCGATTATTGTTATATATTATTTTGTTATTGACTTTTGTAGATTAATTTATTTTTATTATTTCCATTTTATATTGAAATATAGAGGAAAACGATTTTTTTGTTTTTGGTATGATGAAATATTAAACACTTAAAATCTAAAAAGTATTTTTGAAAATATAAACGTAAGCAATTCTGCAACATTTTTTAACGGATTTAGCACCCTAGCTACAATCAACCGCGAATACTTAAAATCTAAAAAGTATTTTGAAAATCGTAAGCAATTCTGCAACATTTTTTAACGGATTTAGCACCCTAGCTACAATCAACCGCAAAATTTTTCTTTCATTTGCTTGGCTGTGAGATGTCTTACTGTATATTAGATAAACAATTATTTGATGAACCAATCAAAATAAATTATTTAAGATTGTAATTGTTTTTGTATGAGAGAAGTGATTTTTTATAGTTCATAGCATCATGATATAAATTTGTATATTTTCCGAAAAAATATCGTTCAGAATTAGAGATTTAAAATAAATATATCATAAACAACGTATTCTCAAAAATGAAAATTTTGATGAATTTATGTAGATTTTTAAAGTAAATTATACTACAGTCATGAAGATTCACTTTAAAACGATTGTAGCTCCAAATATTGCCAAAATTTCACCAAACATGACTTATTTTCGTCAGTAGATGAATAATTATCTAAAAAATTAATTATTTTGTTGGATGGCAAAATAATTGCAGAATGGAATCGAATAATCTTTGACTAAGTATTTATTCAACGAATATTTTTAATATTAGCAAATATAAAAAATATAATTTCATACTTATAAGAAAGATAAATAAACTAAAGTAAATGAAAAAAAATCTCAAAATTTTTTGATAAATATGAGAGAATTTTTCATAAATTTATGAATATTAATTAGCTTTAATTGCAAATAGTCATTGGCATTCGCATATTGAAGATTTCATAATATACGACAGCCAAAAGGGCATTACTATATATAAAATCTTATACATGTTGGGAAATTTGTATATAGTTTTCATAAATATACCAACGTTTGTTAATTAATGTCAAATAGTTGTAATTCTATTAAGTGCTGAGAACTATTTTCAATTATATTATGCTTCTATCTATTTTTTAGAAAATGATAACAGAAAAGTATTCTCTCTTATAATGACTAATATTCATACAAAGTTTTATCAAAGTCTGATAATAATTTCTCTGCGGTAGTGATGAATATTTCTTTCTACGCCAAACTCATAACATATCTAAAGAAAATTTTTTTAAGTCCGTAATATTTATATGTGCATTTCTTCTCATAAATCAGAAAATGTATAAGGTATCATATATAGCAAAAAAATGTAATGATTATTAGAAAACTATCTACTGCAATATAGTTGAAAATGATAATCATAAATTAATTGTATTCAACCGACAAATTAATTGAAAGGAAAAATAAATATTTTTGTTTCATTCAATAAATGCAAATTTCAGTTTCATAATCCATCATGCAGGATAATTTTCATGTATAGTAATCAAAACATAATTTTTAATTTATAAAGGCTACAGAATATAGTGGCTCTCTTAAGATTCTTCAGATCAGAAATTATAGATTTTGAATATCGTAAATATATTTTATTTGATTGGCAGTAACAATTTTTTATAAAGAAAATCAAGTTGTTTTTGCTGTTGTGGATGGAGTTCATTTCAAAATTCTATTTCCAATAAGTTTTGAGCTGACTTTCATTATTAATAATTATTTTGGACATTTTTCTGTTAATCATTCACTAGAGATTGTTACAATACCACAGATCAGAGATGGCATATCTGGATATTATATAAATGGATTTTCATGTTTATTTGTTATGTTTTTCTGTAGTAAAATTAATTGAATTTTATAATTTGTTTCTGTAACAAATTATTTAGGAAAGAATTTTATATACAGTACGGTTTTTCATTTTGATTTTTAGATAAGCAGAAGCTAGTGAAATTAATTGAATTTAATTTAGGAAAGAATTTTATATACAGTACGGTTTTTCATTTTGATTTTTAGATAAGCAGAAGGTTAAACCATAAATTTTTTGTAAAAACAGTTTATAGGGACATTTTTATTTAAGTTATTTGAATGAATTATACTATAAATGTAAAAATATCATTCGTGATATGTGCTGAAATATATAGAATGGCGACAGATTCTTGTTCAGTTACTTTAAACATTGAATTTAAAACACTGATGCAAATTATACATATGATAATGGATCGAATTAAGTTAAAAATTTATTAGAAATTAACTTTTATAAAGTCTAACTGATTCAATATTAACACAGTACATCTTAGAAGTAGAATTAGAAATTTACGGTTAATTGCATCCAATAAACGATGGGTGGAAATATCTAACATTGATTTTTTCAATAGGTTTTGGGTTGGTTGTGTCGCCTGCTTGATATGATCCGGATTTGTCAAGAGAAGGCAGTGTTGGACAACCGAAAGCCGTACTCTAAGTCAGTTCTGAGGGAGTTTCTGGCTAGACTTTGTTTCAGAAGAAAGCTGAAATAAAGTCAGAAGCCTCATCTGGTAAAGGTGATGAGATATCTGTACCTAGTCAATATTTGAATGACTGCTCAATCGAATTATCGGCTTATCATCTGTATAGATGGGTTTGTGAGTAATAATATGACTCCGATTTGTCCACCTGATCTCCTCAGAGGTGGATGTGCGAGTCCTTCAGAAATCAGTGACGTGGAGTCTCCACCAATTTGGATTTTTGGATACCTGCAAACGTTTACGTAAACAACGGAAACGGTCACGAGCTCATCGTATGCTGTCACTCTGAGAAATGATTTTCCTCTTTTGCACTCTAGGATGTGCCTGTGCAAAAGTATAAATTTCATCTTATTTGATGACATCTAGAGTTCTTGGAGGACTAGTTTTCTCATTCTGTGACATCTCTCCAAGGCAGAAAACTATTTTACATTTATTCATCATGATCTACTGGATTATGCTAAGTAACCCTCATCCAGACTCGCTTAAATTCGGAGATTGATCTTTAATCGTCATGGGTGATGACTAGCACCGGTATGACAAGACGTGACAGCAATCGGACAGGGTGTGGCTCTCCCGTCAGTTTTTTCCTTCCGAGAAGATTACTAGTGTTGGCAAAAGTGTTCTTGTTGAATTCATTTTCTAGATTTAATTTATAATCTTTGGGAAGGGGTGAGAATTCGTACGTTGATTAATTTTAGGTAGGTTTTTATTGTGTTTGTTTTGAGGTTGTTTATTAGGCTAGTTAGGACGATGTGTAATATTTTTTTTATTTCTATGGGTATTGGTTGATGGGCTCTTCCTTCTTTAGGTACTTCAATCCGCCCAGCCACTGTATCTTTGGTTAGGAGGAGTTAATGGACTAACAGTGGTTGGGTACCTAGATTTGAATTTCGTTTGTTAGTTATCTTCAAGTTAGGATTCTGTACTCTTTGTTCCTTTCAGGAGTTTGAGGGAATGGTAATTAATTGTTAAATTTGCAATGTCTGTTAAAGATTTGAGTCATTTTCATCTTTAAGGTGCAAAATAGGATTTTTGTCTATTTTGTCAGTTTTCGTTACCCATATTTCCCGGCAGTTAACTGATTTTGATGAAAACTTATCTGCAACAAGGTAAGATTTGAATATTATATCTTAAACAATTTTTATTTATTTGATATCTTATATTTTTATCTAATTTTAAATAGTTTCACTCAGCATAAAGAAGATAGAAGAATGGCCATTTTATAATATGAAGAACATAATAAAAGAACAGTAAGAATGGAAAATTACATTAACAATACTGTAATTTATAATTTTTCGCATTATTTATTTTCCTTTAATTTTATTGTTACATGTTATCTCAGCCGCGATCTGGAGAGTGAAGAAAGAAGAATGCAATAAAGATGTCAACGAAGAAATTTTGACCGAAAGGAGTCTAAAGGAGAATGAAACTGTTGAAGATGATAAATTGAACACTTGTTTTACGTAAGTATTAATATAAATTTAATACTGGTGGTACATGATACAGACTCTGGTACATGAAATTTACTCGCAGTAGATATAAACAAAAATAACATTAATATAACTGAATTTTGTATGTTTATAAAATTTAATTGGTGAAATAAATTACAGAATAACTCTAAAACATTGTTTTCTGCATAATTATATTCACATTGCACAAATAGAGTGCGAATAGGTAAATGTCTGTCCATAAAGAATTTATAGTAAGGTGAAAAATTTTAATTAATTACTACAATATATACAGTATAGTGTTTATTTTCCAAAATGTTATCTGAATTGTTAATTATTATTAAAGAAAATTAGTATCGGCTCTATGCAGCAAAGATGATATTCAAACAGTATCTAAATTTCAATTTTCCTTTTTTAATATTTTTAAAACCTTTTACACTCTACAAGTTCAGATTATATAAAATTTCAGATCTTGTATAATTTCGACAAAATGAAACTCTACAAATATTTAAGAGAAAATCATTTATAAATATTAAATCCACAAAAGAAAGAATTCAATTATATTGAGATCTTTAAAATATCTTGTATGCATTTTAGAATTTTACTATCAAATTTTTTATGCTATTTATATAGTTTATTGTTTTCGATTGTATAACAATTTGTAATTTAAACAATGTTTCACAGTTTTCATTCTTTCCATGTTCTTTAATTTCATCCTTGAAAAGATAATGATATGAAAAATTATTTAATTTAAAACAAATTGAAAGTTTTTTAAATATCAATGTGCATATCTCACTATTCTATCGGCATAAATGTTTGTAAAATTATTATATTTTTTCTTTTTAATCCTTTATATTTCTAGATGGAATAAAATAGAATATGAAATAGATTTTGTATGCATGTCCTTCAGTACAAAAATGTGCGTAAATATCATACTATTTGGATAAAATCTACATACTATATATTTTATTGAGGATATTATACCGATTGGAGAAGCAAGCCTATTGAAAATGATTGATATTGGTCCAATATTATTAACGTACTAAAAAATATTTTTACATATATAATTTGGGACAATATATGGCTCAAATATTACCTGACCTGAACCGTTCACATAAGGAAAAATGTTCGAAATTTTATATATTTTGCAATAACATAGCAGCAACAACATTTCAGACATAGTTTAAAATAGAAAAAGAAAAGTTTGAGAAATGTATGTCAAGTTGGAAGTTTCTAACTTGATATTTTTGTAAGAATAGTTTTTTATTATAGAACATGAAAATCAAGATGAATTTTTATTATATATTGCTTATTAATAAAATAATCTATTTAATAATCTATCTAAGTAACTAAAAAATAAGTTAAAGTATTTTACATATTAAATATTGCTTAAAATTGCATTATAGCTTAATAAATTTATTTACATATCGCTCAAAATTTTCATATATGTCCATTAATGTTACAAATATAGTAAATTTTTACTGATGCAATTAACGTTTCAGCTAATTTAAAAAAATTCTTTCAAATAATTATTTTTTTCATAGAGGATAAATAACTCAAATACTATATATAGAATTTTTAAAATTTCGAATACCATCATCATGTAATGGGAAACTGCGAATATTTAAAAATTATTATCTTGGATAAGTGGAATTAAATTCTAAACTTTGAATGCGCTGCAATGTTATGTTTTTGAGATAATTTTGATTAAATATTGATTCCTGGCGAAAAATTGTCAGATAATGAGGCTGAGATTGTTAAAACAAAACAACTATTTAATAACTGAATTAGGCTAACTGAATACAATATCAGTGGAATACACAGTCTAATACACACAATGTCTAATATACACAGTCTAATGCACACAATGTCTAATATACACAGTCTAATACACAGTAGTCTAATAAGCACTGTCTAACTTTGTCCAGGTCGACACTTAACGTCTCACACCCCGGACCTCTCCCTCTAGTTCTCGTTGAACCTTTGTGTCGTTCTTCACACTTGCGCGCCAAAAACACCCCCGAAGACACTCCCTAAACCACCCACGAAGCCACAGATGTTGGCCGGGTTCTCTTTACAGTCGACTTTGCAAAAATATCTTCAAAAATGCCAACGTTTTAATATTCGAATAGTCTCCATTTTGTCGCTAGTTCATTTATTATTCTTAAAATTAGTAAGCAGATTTATTGCATAGAAAGGAATCTTCTACACTTTGAATGCTCTGCAATATTTTGTGCTCGCGATAGTTCAATGCAGAAGAATTAAGTAAATTCGTATAACTAATTTTTTGTAAAAAGCAATGATTTAACAATAGATTATACTACATTAAAAATGAAAATATTTTAATGAAGAATAAGATTAAAAAGTGTTCTAAAGGAATCAAGATTCTACTAATAATATTTAGCAATATCAATTATGTTTGTAATATCTTTCCTTAAATGAACAAAAATTTTTAAAAATTTTTGTTCATTTAAGGCAGGGGTTCTTAACCGGGGGTATCCATATCCCTTGGGGGATATGGGTCTCAATCTCTGGATAATGATATTTATTTTATTTAATGTAATAATTTATAAAATTATCAATGTTTATGATTTTATTTCATATTCTCTTCCTAGTTATCCATAGCTAAAGTACAGTAAATTGGACAATCCATTGTGAGGTCTAAAGCCATCAAAATATTTAAGGAAACATCTAATTATTCTGTTAGTGGCAAAACAACTATACAACACTCTGTACTGGACCAAACAAAATTGTGTTTTGCATTTGATTTTTGATATAAATATCCCTAATTTTGAAATTTAATAGTAGTTAAATTTTGCAGTTTGAAGCTGTTTTAAATTATTATTATTATCATAATAACTGAAGCTATTAAAATAATTAGCTAAATTAACTTTAATAAAATTTTAAAATTAACTTATATAATAGCAGAATATTTTGAATCATTGTCAAGTATTAGTTGATTAGTTGATCTGAATTACGCCACCGAATCACACAAAGAACATTTTTAGCGGCCGCCATTCTTAAAACCTATCGTGAGCTTGCCAACAGCCATGATGGTATCAACTAGAAAGTTGAGAGATAGAATTCAACAGGCTAGGCATGGATCTCTCCTCATAAATTGAAGATATGGGATCCAGATCTACCAACGTGGTAAGCATGATTTACCCCTGGCTATCCGGTCGATACGAATGTTCAAAATTTTAATTTAAATTAACGAAATTAATAATATTTTAAGTTATACTTTTCATGAGTTAATTCAGTTTGTGATTTATATTTAAAAATTTATTTTTATTGTTTTCATGAAATATAAATTATTAAAGTTAAAAAAAAGAATTTGTTTTTTATCAAAATTAAAAAGATGAACTTTACAAGTTTTATAAACAATTCATTGAAAAAATATTATACCATATTTAGTTTTCTAATTAAGTTAGGCAAGGCGTCTTTCAAATTTATTTTTATTAATAAAATAATTAAATTTTTATACAAATATTCTATAAACTTATTTGCAAATTAATCTTTAAATCAGTAAAATTATGATTAAATATTTCTTGTATAATTATTTAAAGTAAAAAAAAGAATTATTTCGATATCAAAAATACCCCTTTAAGGAAAAGAAAGTTAAGCATTTTCATCTTGGAAAATTGCCATCATTCCAAGCTGAATGTTACTTAATTGCCATCTTCACGTAGCGGTATACATTAAAGATTCAAGGATGAGAGCTACTCTGAAATCTGGACCAACTTTACGCATTAATGCCTACATCATCACACTATCTATAGTTTTTTTTTACTCCACTTAATGGTATATAACCAACCTTACGTGATTTAGACTCACTATAAAACTCAGGAATACTGTACAAGTAAAACACTCTTAGCAATGTTTATGTAGAAATTAATAATTAATACATTTACAGCAGTTATCTTTTTTTACATATAAATAAAATATATATATATCATAATGTTTAATAACAATAAATATAATTATCATATATCTTTATCACGCAACAGGTTTTTTTGTTATTAAACATTATGTTACATATATTTTTTTCATATGTAACTGCCATAACTGTCATAGATGTATTAATTATTAACTCTTATATAAGTACTAATTTATATTGAGTACTTTAAATATCGCTAAGAGTGTTTTATTTGTATTGTTGAATGTTATAGCGAGACTGATCATGTAACTAAATTGCTATGTAATGTACTGTACCATTAAGTGGAGTAGAAAAACTACTATTAACAAGAGCCCAGAAAAAAGTAGACCCAGTTTCAGAAATTATTCTGGATATTTTATTATTATTTTTAAATTTAATAAAATTTATTTTTATACATTAACTAGCAGGGATGCATGGCATTTTCGAGAATTTCAGTTAAATAATAAAATTATGTCTTGCTAATAATAAAAAAATTTAATTCGTTTACATAAATTTATATATTATATCAGTATGAATTAAGAAGCCAAATTATATGGGATACTTTTTTGGCCTCTACCACTTTTAGACCCTACCACAGGCTGGCCAACTCCCCTGATTAAAAAGCAAGTTTCAACGCGCTATGTAGAAACCCGGGGATTTATAGACTTTACGGATAAGTTTACAATAAACCATGCAGAAGTATCATTTCTCCATACATTTCATTTATTATACAGCATTTAGATGGTTGATCACGATTACGTCAAGTCTTCTTTTTTTCCGTTTATATGGAGGGTAAATTATGTCAAGTCGTCTCTATAATGATTTATTATAGGTGATGACGTCGCAATTATTACGGCACCATTACGCCTTATAATTAATTATACATTTGGAATTCATTGGATTTTTGTATCCAGTTATATCATTTGCTTTACCAGTTTACATACCAGCATATTATATAGCAATGGCGTCATATAATGTCACCTTACGTTACGTCGTCCTGACGTCGCGCAATGAACTTTTAAAATATGTTTAAAAGTTATCAAGTTTCAATAATTATTTTCATCATTAACCTTTTATGAGGTCATCCATTGTTGCGTCACTGGTGACGTCATCTCGAATTCGAACATCGCTCTGAAGAATTTAAATGAAGGCATTTTCGATTGCCATTCCAAAATGCCCTAACTACCTCTGGGCATTCTCGATTCAGGATAGCCTATGTTACCTGCAGAGTCAGGAAGTCTCTAGGCCAAGTTTCTCCTAAAGGATCAAAAGATACGGAAGCTTACGGGGAACATATACACATGCAGACATTCTACTGACATCGTATTGTGATAACATCATCACGATGTGATATCAACGTGTCATCATCCACAATGAGGTCATATGTGTGACTGTGTTATCCCAAACTGAACAAAAATTTGAAGTTCTTACATACGGTATTTTTGTCAACCCGAAATGTCCTGCCCCTGGGGCGTTTAGCAAATTCATATTTTTCTGGAGGATCTGGGTCAGTTCTTACCTCCATGAAAAATTTCAAGTTCTACCGTATCCGGAAATGCCCAAACGATACGTGCGGACACACAAATATAGATAGATAGATAATCCGTTACCTCGGCCTAATCACAATTTCTTCGATGAACGATTTTGAAGAACTATAAGTGTACAATTTATGAATAGAAAAAAATTGAATAAAAATTTGTATGTATAGTTAAACTTACTTTTAATTTATTAGTCCGTTACCTCGACCTAATCACAATTTCTTCGATGAATGATTTTGAAGAACTATAAGTGTACAGTTTAGGAATAGAAAAAAATTGAATAAAAATTTGTATGTATAGTTAAACTTACTTTTAATTTATTGTAGATGCACTGAAAAATTCTTGATTAATGGACACTTTGAATATTCAACGTTTAAAACTTTTTCTACAAATATTTGATTAGAAATAAAAATAAATTGAATCGTTCTTGAAATTTATAGTTTCTAAGGATAAATTTCTTCTTTAGAATTATTTCTATCTTTTTTTTACTCCACTAGAAACTTTCGATTGAGTATTAAAAATTAAACCTTTGATCTATTTTCAATTTCAATGATGGTAAAGTCGATTAGGAATTTGAGAGTGTAGCTATTTTCTTTAAAGCTTTAAGATTTAAAATGTCTCTACTTAAAAAAACAGATGACTGAAAAATCAAATTAAATATACTCTAGAGATATTAAATCTTAAAGCTTCTCCATTATTTAGTTAAAACATAAAAAATATCTTTTTCTTTTCTTATTAAATAGATAAAGCTTCTTCCAGCTCAGAAGAATAATAATTTACTATTAGTTTTAGAGAGTAAGAGATGAAAGAAAATGATAAAAGTACATACAAGCAAAAGTAAATAGAACATTTCATTATTTTGTAAAATATGTTTAAAAGTTATCAAGTTTCAATAATTATTTTCATCATTAAGGGTATCAAATATTTTCTCCAATGTTTCAAATAAATGATTAAAAATCATACTTAAAATTTTGCAATATATAAAAATAATTAACTTTATCATAAAGATAAATAACTGAGCATTATAATATACAAAATATGTATTTGATAATATACTTTTATACCAATATATTCATTCATTTGTTATATATATATAAACTTCTGTATTTATCTGGGACAAAATATAATATTTGTACATATCAATATTTGTGTAAATATAAATATGTATACATATTCTTAAAAAAAATAAATGCAGAATCTTGAAAATTTGGACAATGAATCCATGCTTTAGGAATTGTAATTAAAATATGATAAAATCGTATTAGGAATTTGCGATATTTTGGGATTATAACAGAAACGCGTAATTAATCATTTTAAATTAATTAATCATTAATTTTAAACGATTAATAGATTCTTATTTGAATTTGTTTTACTGACAAGTGAGTGCTGCATTCATCAAGGATGAATCAAGACTAGTACCATCTTAATTGGATTAAATAATTTCTGAGTGGATCAAAAAATTTTCACTTGTTAAGTCCATCTACTTTTGAATTAATAAATATATTTATTTCGAATAATTTATTATTGCATTTAAATACAGTGCTTAGTAATAAACTACAGTATTTATGTGTGTTTGAACTGAAATATTTTTCCATAAACTTATAACAGAATATAGAGTGGCATATTACATTTTAAAGATTCTTTTATTTATTTTATTTATTTATTTATTTTTTTTTATTTAATTTGATAATCTACACCCTACATAAGACTAACGGGTGGCCCCCTCAAAGCAAAACAGTAGATGATCTGTACAAATTATTGAAAGTTTTACAAGCTCGACAAAAGAAAGATTTCATAGTTTTTTCTAAACGGTATTTCTGGATATGAATCAAGTCTGTTTTTCTTGTGTACACTTGTGACACGTTGTAACAGATGACATCTAATTTCAAAAATATTACGGATTTCATCCAATTTCAAATTCAAGACGACGATTGTTACGGAGAATTTTTTTTTTCAACTAATGATTTCATGTGATATATCGTTTTAATACTGATTTAAAAAATAATTGATTATTTCTTTACAAATTAGTGCCTTAAAAATATAAAAATGCAAAACAGATTTGATATTTGACTATTTGTTTATGCAATGGAAAATTATGCATCAAAAATATATTCATATTCATATTGGCAAAAGCAATTTTTTAAAATACATTATATATTATTATAATAGTAATATGCAATTCTGTAATATTGTTAGATAAATCAATATCAAAAATATTTTGATATTAAAAATCATATATAATTTATAATTTTGAATACTTTTTTTATATCAGAAAAATTAATTATTGTTTAATATTTATGTCTGTCGTTTGGCTGCGTGGTAAAGCATTCAATTACTACCTTGGAGGAGCCAGGTTCAAATCCTGGTCCCATGGCTCTAGTTTTCAGAAGATGTCCGGACCCGATCTGGCCCGTTGAACCCCATCCTCGAACTTTCCCAGTGACTCTATCATGAATGTTCGTTAGTCTGTGGTGAGTTCTAAAATTGACCATCACGAGCTACAAAATATCCTCAATGTGATATAGCAGTTTAACTAGCATAATTTTGTTTAATATTTATTCTATTATCTATTGTAAATAGATTTTATGTTGAAGTAATGCTGATATTTAAACAACTATCAGAACGAATTATATTTTTAACTATTCAAATATCCTGTAATAATTAGATCGATGTTCAGTGCTACAGTTGCAATGAATTGAATAAAATGAACATCAATCAAATATTTTTTCTACATAAATACTTTTGAACTGAGTGCTTAAGACCCAAGAGGCCATAATATAAATGCATCACACCATGAATACTATAAAAAGATTTTCTGATCCACAGGTACCCATTACATTTCAATCAACCATAACACAAATTTAAAATTTTATTTGATTGCTAATAATTTTCATAATAAAATTAATGAATGCAAAATTTATCATTATTTATAAACGAAAATTATATAAAATTTCTAAATTATATTTTACTTCACATCATTGTTAAAATTTGTTTAAATGTAATTATTATGCATCAATTTTTTTAATAGCTTCATTTTCAAAAGCAGAGTATAGCTTCATTTTAAACAACAATTTACTAAAAGGTTTGGAAAAGCAATAAACTAGAAGTCAACTTTTATGGAAATAAAAACCAACAATATAAAACTGATAAAAGAAACCAACTTATAAAAAAGTTACTTAAACAAAAACGGTTGTAAGATTTAAAGTGCTGTGTGATGTTAAAAATATTTTTATTTTTATAACACAATATTTTGTAAATTTAAAAACGTGTTAAAAATATTTTGATGATTTATAAATTCTAATATTTTTAATGATTTTTCAGTAATGTCAAAAGCACATTAATTTTTTTCCCCCGAAATTTAATGAATGAATAAAAATTACACTATTCGGTTCAAGAACTAACTAGACAAGAAAATCTATCATAAAACTAGCCGAGAGCAAAAATATGTCAGTTTAATGGACCAAATATTATTACACTATTACAAATGATAAAAGATTATCAAGGGAAAAAACGACATTTCAATTTTAAAATAGAGAAAAACAATAAAAGTATTTTCGATTAAACATCTGCTTTAAAGATATATGAATTTTTAGCGTTATATTTATGATTTATATTGTTTATTTTAACGTACATATTTAACTTAAGATTAAACTAATCGCTCAAAAATGAAGAAATCAATCAAAAATAAAAATCACATAAATATGGTAAATGTCATAAATACGAGACAAAAAATAAAAAATAAAACTTCAAAATTTTGTATTTCGTTTATAAATTATATACCATATATAAATATGACTAAAAATGATAACAGCGGAGAAAATTTATACATCATTTATAATCACAATTTAATATAACATTTATATCACATCATTTATATTTATGTAACATTTAATGTTTGCAAATTAAAATAATGACTAAACTTAAACTGAAATAACTTGTATAATAAGTTAAATTTATTTAACATTTAAAAATGATGAAAGTACGATAACTGAACTTTAAATTAATAATGAAACTAAAGATTGCCATTCTGATCACTTGCAGTTACACTAATTCGCAAAATTCATAAAGATATCGTTACAGATTGTACGGTTTTCTCTAATTATACCATCTGCAGTTTGTGTCTTTCATTCTTATCCTTGTTATCGAATAACTTGATTTGCTTGATTATTCTCGAGATATATCTGAATAGATAATTATGTTGGTTGTAATCATACGGTATTATTCATAGGGATAGCTAACTTTAAAATAAACTTAGAAGAGAGACTTTGCTCTATTTTAATTGGAATAAATCTTTAAAGTAAATATATAAGATAAATCAATAATAGTTAAAGATCGCTTGCTTTAGTTTAGCCTAAATATAAGTATCAAAATTAGTGATAGTTTTTATTAATGAATATACAGGAATACCTCGATTATCGCGGTTTCGATTATTAAATGTGTTTAAGAGCTTTATAAGAGAATTATCAGAAAAATTTTGTATTAATTTATTATCTTTTTTTTAAATCTTTCTCTAATTTTTATTGATTATGGCTTACATTACTTTATTTAGCCTTATATACTGTACTTAAGTTAAACTTTGATTAAGGTTAGTGACCATGTGGTACTTATGTTAAACTTTGATTAGGCTTAATGACCACGTGTTATTCGCAGCATCTATATATATATAATATCTATACATATAAATCTAAATACCTGTGCATGTATGTTCAATTATAAGGCAAGATAAGGGGCATTAGGAAATTCGCTCTAAGATTGTCACTATCATGTAGAGAAATGAACTGTCATTGCCATAGCAACGCAACAATTTGACTTTGAACCATCATTGCCATAGCAATGCAACAATTTGACTTACAATAATAGAATTTTTATAAAAATTATCGAATTATTTATGCTACTACTGATTTATTATTTAATTGCATCATAATTTTTCTAATCACTGATTATTTTATTTTTTCATGTAAGCTTTTATTATGAAGAATAATCTATATTTGAGATTAATTCACGTATTTCTTGATGTTCTTGGTTCGAGATTATAACTGTTGTTTCACGTGTTTTGATATAATGTTTTTGTTTATAGTACAGTTGTATTCTAATAGAGAAAAAAAGATAAAGAAGTGAACATTTGAAAAGACACATATTTCAAATAAAAAATGTGTATATACGGGAAAGATTTTCAGAATACATTGAAGAAAATCCTGAAGTTCATCTAAAAGGTTATAATTTAAGAGAAAGAGAAACTTGAGTACAACACCATGAAATGCCCAAGCAATGCCGGGCATGGGTATGCTAGTATTCTGTAGATTTACAATGCATTTTCTAATGGATCATTTCAGTTTACAGCATATTATAAAATGCAGTTTTAAATTGAAGTATATATATATATATACTTTGCCGGTAACATATATATATATAATGCTGGCATTCTATAGAATGCCTAGGCAATATATAGAATGCCTGGCATTTTTAGGCAAAGTATGAAACGATTAATATTATATATACTTTTCCTAGGCATTGTATGTAATGCCTAGGCATTATATAGAATGACAAATGCTATTTAGGCAAAGCTCCTGCTCAGTGTCGGATCTAAGCCTATTGGACCGATTGCACCAATCTGGCCCCCGTTCAGGCAAAATGAAATCATGAAAAGACTAATAAACGAAAAATAATCATTTAGATTTACTATTATGGCTGGACCCCAGCCTTCCAATATCTAATTTTTGTAGATCTGCAAAAAGAAAATTTTTTTGGAAAAATTGAATGTAAATGAATCAATTTTATTTTATCTCTTGAAACAGGTGGGAAAAATTTTCTATTTAAATTAATTAACATTACTTTTGCAGAATCCAATATATTCTGGAAATATTTTCTGAGTATTCAACTAAATTAATGGCGGGTGAATTTTTTTTTTTAATTAGAATTAAGCACACTTACTATACATGAATATTGCCAGAAAATAGCAAAAAACGTTTCATAGTTTAAACGAATAATGGAAGGTTATTAGTTGAGTTGATCTTGGATTTATGATGTATGACTGAAGTAGATGAAACTCGCATTTTTAATGTAAATATAAGACCTCATAATAATCATTAAAAACTAACAGAAGATATTTTCTTGTTTTTATGAAGTTTATAAAGTCATTCATAACTTTTATTGTAATTATAAAATAACAATGCCATTTCTAGTGTCTTAACAAAGAGAATTGGTACTTTTTTATGTAACTGACAACATGAATTTTATGAGATTAATAAACATCTTATTGAATCAGATCTAATAGGAATCCTTCGAACATGCATAAAAAGTCGAAGACGAGATAAAAATTCCGAAATGACTATAACGAATCTTTCAAATTGACTGATGTATTTCGGCTTTTTTGACTTCTAAATGTTTTTATGGTATTTTTTGAGAAATTTTAATCTAAACACATTTGATTCGTATCTGTCAGTGGATAATTTGGCACCAAATTTGTTTATTTTTAACAATATTTTAAAGATATTGGACTGAAGATTTTCTTTTTATACTACTTCAAGAAAGTTCAATTTTAATGAATTTCTATTTTTAATCCCATTCTTTTCTTATATTTTATTTACATAAACGCAATATAGAAAATTGAGATTTTTTTATTATTAGTTAGCCTCCTTTTATGATACTTTTCTCATTTTCTTCTCTGTTTATTGGCTTTATATATTGCATTTAAAATTTCAGCTTGATGAATTATTTTACATTTTTGTTTTCTTACTTCAAATATTTATTGAAGTAATAAATATAAGCGTGAATGATTTTTCTGTAACGATATATTCACGGAAAAGTAAGGATTAAGAAGTGATTAAGTTTTAAAAGTAATTTTTATCTATTCATTGAATTAATAACTTCAATATGTTAAATAAGATTTATCATCAAATCAGTTTTGTTGTTTAAGATTTCAGTTTGATTAAATTTATTTAAGTATTTTCGTTTAATTTCATTAAAAAGAAATTCTGCAATCGGTAGAAAGCAATTTAAATACAATGTAAGATACGTGTGAGACATGTTAATGTAGGTTTATTTCGTGTTATTTATGATATCCAAGTCTGAATAAACTGTTTACAATACCAGATTTACATAATTAAAGCAATTGATATAATTACGTATTTTCACAAATTTATTAAAAAGTCAAGTTTGTTTTAAATAATAATAATTAAATTTAAGAAAACAATATTTATTTTCTTTGAAAGTTAAAAAAATTCTAAATTTTTTATAATTTCAAGATTTTCTAAAATAGGAAAAAAATAGAGAATGTGTTTAATAAGAGAAAAATTTAAATGTCATAGTGCTAAATATAATAAAATCATGTACAAGTATAGCATGAACTGTAAACATTAATTAGTTGCAGTTTTATAATATGTTTATTTAAATTAAGTTTTATAAGTTTTAATTGATAAATTATAATGAAATTTAAAACCAATTAAATTTATACAAACTTTATTTAGATTTAGAATAGTTATCTATATTTCTTTTAGTTTACTTTCTTTTGTAAAATAGGTTTATAGGATTACTAAGCTCTGCAAATGTGTCTATCTATATATCATGAACTAATTGATAAATTTTTAAGAAATTTAGCAGTAAGTTCATTCCATTGAATATGGATGTCATATCAAATAATATTCTTTTGTTTTAATCATTTAAAAATGAAAATTGTTCAAAATTATAAATTTTATACTAGTGACTTCTGAACTATTTGATTGCATTTCATGAGATTCAGTAGCGAGGTCTTGCCATTAAATATGACTTTTATAGCATATTTTTCAATTCGGCATCTAAAGTCATTCCAAAGTAGCAGAAATACACAGAAATGTAGTCTTCTGAACTATTTGATTGCCTTTCATGAGATTCAGTAGCGAGGTCATGCCATTAAATATTATAACATATTTTTCAATTCGGCATCTAAAGTCATTCCAAAGTAGCAGAAATACACAGAAATGTAGCGATTAATTCGTTTCAGAACTGTTTGTGTCTTTTTTTTTTTTTACTGACTGACTGACATTGATCCATCACTAGAGACAATCAAAATAAAATCAAATAAATCTATATAAAAAATAATTTCAAATTTGGAATTTTTGAAACTATTTTAAACTGTAAAAGTTCTAAAAATATATCTCCTTCTGTTTTAATTTGAATAAAACAAAACTAATTATTATTCAAGTTTGATTTTTAATCATTAATATTCAAATCAGTTTTTGGAATTATTAAATTTCCGTGTACATTATTTTAATTATGTTATGATTTGTTGAAATTTTCGTAATAATTATTTAATAAACTGGGAACCGTTACTTAAATAAAATAATTAAAGCAAGTAAAGTTTTAATTGTTATGTTGTTCGATTTGTTGCATAAAATTAATTCTCAAAATTTTTTGGAAAAAAAAAATAATAATTTAAAATATTTTTAGATAAGAATTAATAAAATAATCTACAAATGAGTTAAGAATATTACTGTATTTAAATGAGATATGTCTTTAAAAGTTTTATTTTAATATATTTTATAACTATAAAATGTTATTTAAGTCTGAAGTTGTGAACTTGGATAAAATTCTTATCTGTTAATGGCTAAAATAGTTTTGCTAACTATTATAGTCTAATTAAGTAGGTCGATACGTGATCAGATTAATTTTAAAGAATGGATTTAAATGAGATATCAGCCTTTAAAAATTTTAATTTAATATATTTTATAACAATAAAAAATTACTTAAGTTCGCAACTTCAGACTTAGTTGCGAACTTAGATAAAATTCTTATCTGTTAATGGCTAAGATAGTTTTGCTAACTATTATAGTTTAATTAAGTGATCAGATTAATTTTAAAGAATGGATTTAACTTTAACAAAGATTTTAAATAAATATATTATTAATTTATTATGGTCTGCAAAGTGATGCAGATATATCACTATTAAATTTGTCTCATGTTATGTTTAATAAATAATAATTTTGACACAATAATGATTTAAAATATTTAAACATTCATCAATATTAGTAATAATTCATGGGTCTAATCAAACTATATATAAATTTTAGACAAAACGGAGTTAAAACCTACTATTATTAAATATAGAATTAAGGCGGAGTGGGGTAAGTGCACAAGGTTTTCACAAAGTTGGACATTAAACGAAGGTATTATAAGTATGATTTTATTATTATTTTAAACAAATTATTCAAAAATATTATATTTACAGAACAAGGCATGTTTATAAAATAAGCCTCTAACTAAATAAAACTAACCTTACATAAATACTGATTTACATATGTTGGATTTAGTCTGGGATTGCCTGCAATTTTTAATTACATTATGCAATAATGGTTCTGGATAAACATTATATTAAAACAATAATAATACTTTGCATTTATTATAGGCTGGCCAAAGAAGGGGTTTCTCATCCTTTTATTTGACTGGAGTCTGTCTTGAGCATCAGATCTGATGCATTTGGATAGTTTGTCAAGGACAGGTTGGCAGTTCAGCACTTCTCCCATTGGTGGTCTAGTCTTGGACTAAGGCAAGCAAAGGCTCAGATTTTAGGTCTCTTATTACAGAGAACTAAAGAGTTGCTTGCATTGCTTAAAAATAAAATAAAGCTTGATACAGGACAATGTCATCTAAGAAGATATCTTCATTTAATTGGGATTACTGATAATCCCAATTGTAAATGATACCAGGGAGAGGATGAAACTCCTCTTCACATATTATGTGAATGCATAGTCATTTTAGGGTTAAGATATGATCTAGTGTTGCATTTTCCTGCACTAGAAGATCTTTTTATAATTCCATTGAAGAAGAAACTGTCTTTTGTGTGAAAGCAGATCTTTTTATGGGATGATGCTGTTAGGGATACATAATAAATCATTATTAAGGCTTTAAGGGAGTGAATATTTATTTATATATCATATGCAACAATATATGAATGTTTATATGAATTTTAGGTGTCTGACTGTTATAATAAAGGCCGACCAATACTATGATACCTTATTTGAAATATTTTTGAACCATAGGATTTCAGAATGATTGGAATTCTTTTTGACTAGTTTTTTGTGTAGATATAGTTTTTGTATGTATACTTATGTATAAACATCTGATGAGGGTTGAATAGTCCAAAAATGTTTCTATAATGAATTTTTATCTTATGATTCTATAAATGCTTTAATTATTTTAAAGAGCTCTCTCTCATTTTAAGTTAGTTAAAACAAAAGAGTATTACAAGTAAAACTACACAAGAGCCCTTTAGCAGTCAAAAGATTTTTATCAGTAACATTTTCTGCGCTCTTACAGCTGAGGAAGATGCCAAGAGTGTCAAAAGCGTTTCTGAATAAAAATCTTTTGACTGCTAAAGGGCTTTGAGTAATATTTCTTGTAATTTGTGTTTGGTGCAGTCTGATTGAACGTTTAATACAATAGAGTATTATTTGTCAATTTGATTTTATACAATTTTACAATAGATTATTGGTTAGTTGTTGTGCTAGGGCTGTTTAAAGTCCACCTTTAATCATGATAATTATAGGAAAGAGGGGGGTTTTATGTAAGAATGGGAAGGGTTTCCTCATTAATACATTATACGCACAGCAAAATCGTGTTCCACAAAGTTACTTTCTATGGAAAAAATGTGTTAGGCAGCTATTTTAACTAACTCATTGAAACTAATAATAACTGCTATTCTTAGGTTTCTAATTAACTACTGAAATAACTAAAGCACTTTTTAGCAGTCCATAAAACTTTACTAACCAGAGGTTAACTTCAGAGAAACGTTTTCAACTATTTAATAGTCATCTTCAACTCCTAAATGCTTGAATCAAATAGAACCAATGGTGTTCTAAGAATATATATATTCTTGTCATTGTGATTCTATTTTTGAACCAAAGCTATATTTCAAAAATGTTCTTTCAACAAAAATTATAAATACGAATATAAATAATATTAAATAGGCTAAATTATAAATAAAAATTGAAAAGGTCCTTTGTAAACATGTGTTTGCTTATTTTAACTAACTGCCTTTTTAATAATAATCCTTTAAATAACAGCCTTAAACTGCAGTTGAAAATAAATAACTATAAACTTTTTAATGAAATGCTGGATAAGGTATATCCAGTAAAATATCTATACATTGTACATATTATATATAAAATGCATTAATATTAACAGAGATTATAGTCATGATAACAAATTTGAAAAGTTTATGTTCTATTATATGCTATATGTTCGAAAACGAACTAAAAAACTTTTTGTATTCTGTTCTTAATGCTGAAGATGGTTATGAGCAACCGAAAACGTTTCATTAAAAAGTTTATAGTTATTTATTTTCAACTGCAGTTTAAGGCTGTTATTTAAAGGATTATTAAAAAAAATGTGTTAGGTATAGTTCAAATTAAGAAAAAATATATAATTTAAATAAATCTAAATATTGTTTTAATTAAAAGAGAAAATGAAACAAATGTTAACTGAAAGGATTTTTATTACTACTTAATAAGTAGGTACATGATACAATTATTTTTTTAAAAAGCTGGTGATTTTTACTTGGGACAATGACTGATGCGCAACTCTTTAAAAGATTCACAGTAGAGAGTGCAGAGTTTTTCAATGCCTCTCATAAAGTGCTCTTATGCTTGATTTGTTTATTTGGGACAATGACTGATGCAGATGCGAGGTCCTGAGACCTCCCATGTTGTTATATCGTATTTTATGAATTAATTTTAATTATTTGTCAATTATAAAATTTATATGTTAATTAATGTATTTACTTTTAAAATAATATTTCTATCATTTTGTAACATTTGCACATTGATTTGTTTATAGCTAATTCTCTTGCAAGTTATGAAACGGGTGTACCATTTTTCAGCTTATTTAGAATTTCAATTTTCTGAGATAATGTCAAAACTATGTCTTTTTGCTGTGTTATCATCATCATTCTTCCTCTTAGATGTCATATTGAATTTTTGAAATTAAAAAAATACAAATGCAAAAGGAGAAGAGGATAAACAGTGATAAATATGTGATTACAGCTCTGCTAACGTGAGTGAAATGATCTCAATTCGGTCTGGATCACTCAGCTAGTGGGCAGTGCCAAGCAGGGTTGCCAGATGTGTGCGATTGTATCTGGCAATGCAGCAGCGTTGCCAGATACCCATATGCTCATCAGCATACTGTGTATGAATGAAATTCTAGCATTGGACAAATTAAATGGAAAACTGCGGAATGTCTGAGAGTCGCAAAAATTAAATTATCGGGAATTCATTATATTTTTTGTTTTCATATTAAATGGAAACATTTAAGATAACGTGTATGTGCAAAATCGCATTCTTCAAAACCGCACTTGGCAAGAGTTTATTGTAGTCCTATTTCTCTAGCATATCCTGTTATTTAATCATAAATCATCATATGTAACAGGATAATATCAAATGTAATAATGATGATGATTATCATTACATTTGATATTATTATTGCTGCTCACAAGAAATTTTTGATTTTGTGGTTTTAGGTGATTTTAATTAAAAATTTATGAATAACTTGGCTGAATTTGTTTTCCTTTGATGATCTCATCACTGTTTCAAAAATATTGAATATAGTATGAATGTAACTTCTATTTAGAGGAGGCTGTATTATACATCAGAGGTGTCCAAACTTTGTGTCACTACAAGTCACATACAAGAATCTCAAATACTCGAGAGCCGCAATTAATTGTTTTTGGAATAATCTTAACCAATGACTTCAAAAATTGTTTATTATATATTTCACATGCATTTATCTTATATAAATACATATTTATTACAATAAATGGATAAATTAAAAATATATTATTGCTTTTAATTAAATAGAGAATTAATTATTGAAATTTTGAGTTTTCAGCTATTTAAAGTCTGGCTAATAGTTTGTTAGGGAAGTAAGCAGCAGCTCTGTAAAATATTGATTTGTGAGTTGTTCACAGTGCTTTCATTTGATAAATTTCATAGATGAGCATAGAGCTTTAAGGAATAGGTTGAAAATCAAGCAAGCAGCTTTTCTTAAATTGCGGTACAATATCTTTTGCTTTACAAAAGTTGAATGTTGTTAGGAAACTTTTCATAAATTGAAATAGCATAAAATGAACAACAGTTGCCATTAATTTATATGGAAAAATTATTGAGCATTCCCAGACTCAAAAAAATAACATATAAAACCAAATAACATATTATACCTAAAATAACACTAACTTATAGTAAAAGCAGGAATGATATGATAAATACACAGCCTACATAAGGTACTAGTACAGTCAAAAATTATATGAAATGGCCACCATGTGGCAATACTATAATGAATCCCAATGTGCAATCTATTCTAAAATGGTTTTTGCCTACTGTGGTAACAGTCTGTAACCTATCAAAGATGACTGTAATAACTGGAATTCCACGTGATGAACATTGAATATTAGAAAGGATTATTCATTTTTTGAAGAAATGGGTAAAGCAAGTTTTGTGAGGGAAGCTTAATTATGTAATTTTCATCATAAGATTAATTGATTTTGAAGGTTTAAAAACTAAGAAATATGGAAAGTATAAATTTATTATTTATCCCAAATAAATATTAAATATTTTTATGATATATTTAGCAATCAATAACCGATAGTTTAAAAATATATATTTTCTTTTAACTATAAAAACATTTCCACCATTATCCATTGGGAAAAGATCCAACAGATCTTTTCCCAATGAACAATGAAAGAAATCCAATCCCATAATTCTTACTTGTTAGAAAAGATGATCGCAATGAATTCGAATCCTGTCTATATAAGATGTTTGCTCTTTATGTGAGTGACAAGTCTCACTGTCAAAACAATTTTCTGATATATTGAAGTAAAGGCAATATGCTGATATATTGAAGTAAAGGCAATATCTTTTGACAGACTATAGTCTGTCAAAAGATATAGAGACAATGTCTTTAGACAGACTATAGTCTGTCAAAAGATCAAAGGGACTGACCATAAGCCCAATGATAGGTCTGAATGTGAAAGTTGTACTGTAATTATTTAAATTAAATTAATTTCTATCATTCATAATTAAATTGTTAAAAAATAAGAAATTTTACTTTATGGAATTTTTTTATTTTTATCCCTCTTTCCATTCAGTGAGCACTAAGGAGTAACTTTTTGGATTTAAGCTGCTAAAAAGCAGCCCTTCTTACTCTTAACTAATAAAATGAAGAAAAGTAGCTTCAAATTATAGCAGCTGAAAGGAAATTTTTCAAATTTTGGATTATAATACAATATTTGCATTTTATTTTGACAGTTCATAGAAGTCTGTAAAATTTAGAAATATATTTGATTAAAAATGGTGATTTTCATAAAACCAATTAATTTTGCTAATGAGAGATATCACTGCATTATTTAAAAAACAATAACAACTTATTTTTATTATACTACTATTAACACAAATTCAAAAAATTTATCTAATGGATGAAACTGTTATTTAGTTTTAGAATTTATATACTATTTCCTTGCATTGGTTTATGGATAGCATTCGGGACTTTTTTTTGTCTGTTTGAGTAAATATTGCATTTTTCTTGTAAACAGTTATTTTCCTTGGCATAAATCTTGGATGTGATATGTGTTTTCTCATTTAATTTTATTAGTAAAGCAACATTTCATGTTAGGTTAATATGTGTAGTTTAGTTTTTTATTCTGAAATACAGGTAGGCCTCGATTAGTGTGAATAATTGGTTCCACGAATTTCTCGTACTATTCGGTTAAAAATAATTTTTAAAAGTAATATTCTTCACGAATCAAAAAATGCAGTTAGTGTAAAACTTCTCTTGAGAATGATTTAAAAAAATTACTTTCCTTAAAATAATATACGAAGCTCTCCCTTAATAAAATAATACAGGTAGGCCTCGATTAGTGCGAATAATGGGTTCCACGAATTTCTCGCACTATTCGAATTCGCACTATTCGAAGTATTAACTATATGTAAAATATGGTAATTGGTTCTTGCTTTGTGAGATTCCGGCCATTAGCTGACCTCACGATGAATAACCACAATACTAACTTAACACTAAATGTTTAAGAAATATTTATTTTCATATTTTACATCATTGTTCATCATCTAAATTAATAACTTACCAAGAATTGTGTCTTATACCATCATCAAATCAACTGCCAAATTGAAACCAAAATAGCGAATCGAAAGCAGAAGTTGAGTGTCGCCTGGCCGCTAATTCTGGGTCGAGAATCCCTCATAAAGAGAAGACATTCTGGGAGATAACCAAGTCCTCCCTATCCCACCTATGTGGATTACTTTAATTATGCTTGGGAGATAACTAAGTCCTCCCTCACCTTTGAACTCTGGGAGATAACTAAGTCCTCCCGGGAGTTAACCGAGTCCTCCCTCACCTCACCTTTGAACTCTGGGAGATAACTAAGTCCTCCCTCATCATCAAGAGAAGCATCCAGAGAGATAACAAGTCCTCTCATTCCTCATCTCACAGTTCCAAATCCGCCTCATCCTTATCAAGGTATGTGATACGATAGGAGCGATACTTAAGTCAACCCGACTGTCCGACTGCCGATAACTAACATTTACGTTCGTTAAATTGCATCGCTCGCGTATATCTAAATTTGTTAGGAGTTTATTAGATTAAAACATTTCCTTGTTTTCACTCTTTCATATATATATTGTAATCATCTATCGTTTAATATTAGTTCTTAATAAACGTTATTGTTTTATTATAAATTGGTTGATCAAAAACTATCTACTATACAACGAATAATTATTATTTACATTCGACAATCTGTGTTAAATTAAAATTAATAGTGTTTTATTTCGAAAATACTGATTAATCTTGAATAGGATGACATTTTCAACATGATTATATACACTACAACAAATAAGTTATTTAAAAATTTTAGCTTATTAACAAGGAAATTGTCTATCAAAACTTTTTTTAATTTAATAAAGAGTTATCAAATTTATATATCTAAATTTAATAACTTATATATGTATATAAGTTTGTGATTTGAATTTGAATTAAAACCTTGTAATTAATTAGGAATTGTAACTGAATTTATAGCAATCAATGTATTATGTTGTAAGTATTTTTACATCATAATACATTGAAATTAACGTTTAAAATTAATACGTAATATTTAACGTTTGAAATTATTAGAAATAACAATATTAAAAATATATTCAACATATTCGTAAGAGATGTTGAATATATTCGTAATTAATTATGAATTAATTATTTATTTATCATTCAAGCCTTCTATTATAATTTTTAGTAGTTGATTTTGAAGAAACTAATAAATGATAATCGAATTGATTAATAAAAAAAAATAAGTACTGTATTATATTTTTCTTGTAATATTAAAAAAATAATGTTAGTTTAAATTTTTCTGTATGTTGTTGTTTAATTTTACTCCATCTTAAAGGGATGGAAGCATTAATTCCGTGTTAGCAAAAGTTCTATATGCAATAGTAGATATTTTATTTGTTAGGAGGAAAATTTTGGACATCAAATATTTCAGTCGAGCAGAATAGCAGAATAAAGGATAAAATAGGAGAATTACGTCGAACTAAAGTAGATTCAAATACTGAAAGAGATAAAAAATATGCTTTCGGAAACAAACTACAGTATTTTCAAAAGCACATTTGTCCTTTTCAGTACTTTAATAACATGAATCAAGTCGTATGATTCTACAAAATGATCAGAATAATTTTATATTAAAATATAATTATATTTCAGTGTATTTCATCAATACTGCAATATTGTTTACAGTTTCATCAAATATTTAAATCTATTAATATAGATGAATATCGATTTCAGTAAAAGGAAAAATAAACAAATAAATATAAATTGTTTTATCTTAGCAGTGATATTTCGATATTTTTTATTCATTCCATTCGGTAGAAAAAAAATTATTGCTTGATAATTTTATGCTGATAACAGCTGCCAATTTGATATTTTTCATGAAATTTTAATGAGGAATAACAATAAATTTATAATGAATTGTCTAAAAATATTTTATAGAATTTTCAGTAAACGATTTTTTTTTCTTGAAAGAAATCTCTAAAAAAAGAGATATATCTTGTTGTCTGATGGTGTTTTCGAAGGGGGAAAAATTGATATACTTGAACATTATATACTACATTATATAGCATGGTTAAGTATTCGCATAGGTTTACTAATCATGAAATCAGTTAACCAGATAATCAGATCTGTGAAAAGCTAATAAAGTTAACTAGAACGCTTCGAGTTTCATCACGTTCACGATTATACTCGTACGCTTTAAATTCAATCAAACTCTTAATCGCAATACACACTTTTAATCTAAACATATTAATGTTTAGTTAGCAGTAGTTACATAGAATATAGTTTAATTTTATCCAAAAAGTTTAAATTCAAAGATACTGTTGATTAAATATTCAATACTCACCTGGTCAGAGTAAATCTACCGACTTAAAGCCGTTAATATCTGCAATTAAATCTTTGATATTTGTCAAAGTAATCATTTATTGATTTTATTCATAACAATAATATCAAAAAATTTTGAAATTGTTGTATATTTTCTTTAATAACAACAATATGTTATTAAACTCTGTACAATAAATTAATTTATAATTTAAATTCTTTGAAAAAAAAAAACTTGTTGAAATTATTACATTTATTAGTTAAATAATTTAAATTTACTGTTTTTTTTTGAACTTCTGCTAAACAGAATTAATTATTACAATTTTTTAAAATTAATTCTGAATATTTCTATCGAAAACTAATTAAAAATTGATTTTTGGGACTATTTCATTAAAACTGTTAAAGTATTTTATAAAAAAAAAATATTATGTAAATAAATGATGAAAATCAATTCATTATTGTTATTAAATTTTAAATTCATTACTAGCAAAATAATTTATAATTTATAATAATTAATTGAAATACTTGTAATTAGATTGCATATTCGTTTTTAATTTGTTTTAGGAAATCAATGTAACGGTTAAATAAAAATCAAATATACAGAAAATAAATATTGGAATAGGACAAATAGCACTACCAAAATTAAAAAAATCTATTCTCAAGTAAAATCAAAACAACAAATGAACCAGTACACTCTTACCTATTCAGACAACATAGCAGAATGGCAAATAGAAATAGGAAGAGAGTGTTTGATTATCTAATTTTTATATATGTTGGAGGCGAATGAAGTCGTTTATAAATTTATAGTGGATTCAGAATAAAGAATAACAGTTTCTTTTGAAATTTCTTCTCTTCGCTATGGATCCCCCTATAAATTTATTTTAGTTTATTTGATTCTCTTTTATTGATCACTATGGTGGTCACAAAAGGAGAATAAAATAAACTGAGTAGAAACAAGATATGCCACATAGAAGAATATGTGAAGTCATATGCGAAATGAATGAATAAGATAGGCATCGTCTTGTAACAAAATTGGAAACAATTGGAAATTGTAACAAGTGCAATTGGAATCAAAACCGAAGAAGAAAACTTTGTATCTTAAAAGTTTTACATTATATATGCTAGCTTATCTGTAGCAACATGTATGTTAATGACTTGTTAATCCTGTAGACTTTAATTTTTTCCATATTACTGAGGCATAACGGAAATTGTTATTGGTAATATAATCCAGCACAGTTTGAATAATTCCACCGAAAAAAGATAGCTTTCCGAATTACAGTACTTAAATAGTACTTATGTAATACTTATGTACAAGTAGTTTGGAAAAAATTAATCGTCTATTTTCGAATTTGCCATATATTTTGGAAAGATACGGGAGTAAAATATCAACAAAATCATTTTCAATGGCATAGCTTACATGTTTAATGTCATAGGAATCTAATAAATAAATTCATAGTTATTACAAGGAAATCTTAGAAAATTGAACGTTTGGGCATTTTTAACGGATAAATTTATATATTAAATTAAACTTACTTCAAATTTATTATTAATAACCTGACTGCCTTCATAAATTTTATAACGTTTCATCAAACAGTTTAAAGGTTTAGAGGAAAAAACCCTTTGAAGTTTGAATATCTGCCATTTAAAGAATTGCAGTTAAAGGATAAAGTGATGAGAACATATTCAATGACGTGCCATTCTAATAAATTAAAAAATAATCCAATGATCAGTTCAATATATATTAAGAGAATATCTCATAAGTTTTATCATCCACCATTTTAAATAGTTGAAGCTAGAGTGCTAAATTATGCCACATCAAGGATACTTTTTACAATTTTACTGTCAAATTTCATGAAAAACTGCTTATTATTTCATACATTATTAATAAAAAGCATGCAGACTAAACGGTGATCTTATAAGTTTTATTTTCCTTTGGAAAATAAGCTAATAAACTATTAATTATAATTATTAATCATCATATTATTAAATAATTTAATACAATTACAGTACTTATTATCGAAAACAAATTTAATATTGAAAATTTTAATATATTTTCAAAATTTGACTTGCAAAATGTAGGCTTAAAAATGAACTTTTGCAGATTTTATTAAATACAATTTAAATTTATATGTTATCAATAACAGAATAAAATAGATTAATTAATGCTGTATTGTACAACGCAAACTAATTAAATCATCATAACGGAAATAATACAAAATTTAGCAACACGGTTTGCAGCATTCGTGTTAAGATTATTAGATTTGCCACAACATTTAATTTGAAAATATCAAGTGCTATATTTCAAAATAAAATATAAAATATTCCAAATTGTGTTTATCAGAAACAAGAACAATGTTTTTGTTTCTGATAAACAAAACTTGGAATATTTCATCATCCTCGTGATTTTTAAAACAAAAAACTTTATGTTATATATAAAAAGTTTTTTGTTTTAAAGCTTATTATATTTAAAGTAAGTCGGGAGAATACACCGCATTGATATAAACAATGCATTATTTTACTAATAAGACAATTAGAAGAATCTCTCGTACGCATATTATTAGTCGATATCAGAGGTGAATAATAGATGACAGACACCTTCGATTCCTTGTCTTCGAATCTACTGATTTTGGCTAGAAAATCCGGGACTGCTAGCATCAGACCTGTCAAAAGTTTTTTCTTTTATTAGTTATTTAATTGATTATTATTCAATGTCAAAATTGGAAAGGGTGGATGTGTCATTGACTGCATACATCTTATATTCATTTTGCCTACTTGAATGCTGTTATTTATTATCTTTCGTATTGATTATTAATTTGACTTTTGGCAATTCGATTGATATTGATGCAATGCCGCATGGACATCGGAGTAATACGCCGCATGACATTTTGCTCCATTTTTCATTAAATTATTTCAACTCTTGTATATAAATTAGGTTAATCCGACTATTTATCTCTTGTCTATACGGAAGCACGATAACAGGCATAAATATTATCTTGAATATGCGAATTTTATCCTATTTGGATGAAATTCACATATACTATTGTGATCCATTGGAGAATCAAGCTTATTGAATATTATCAACATTGAGTCACTATAATTGACTAACAAAGGAAAATATTTTCGCATATTTTTCTTGCAATAACTCGCGTAAATATTGCTTGATTTGAATGAAATTCACACATATAATGGGACTATTTCGGAAATTCAACACATTACAAATGAGCGATATTGGACAAAAGTATATGTATGTCTGTATGTTAAAACGAATGTTGTAGTATACTACTGTTTGTAAATGTTTAATTGTTTTTGAATGTTTAGTATTTCAAAGAGCAAATAAAATATATCTTAAATATTAGTAAACTTCCTAATTTTTACATAATATTCATTTCCATATTTATTTTGTTGTTTAAACGTGTTGTAGCATATTAATCTTTAGTTATTGCCATATTATCCGCCATATTGGATAATATGGCACTTCGCATAACTTTTTTTAAACATTAATCTTTTAAAATTATTTAAACTTTTGAAAATCTTTTCATATTTTTCCATTATTTTAATAATATTTAATTTGTTTATTCTAACAAATAAATTTTATTTCCAATTTCAAACAGGTCAAAGTAAACACTTTTGAAAGAAAGTGTTATCATATTCCCCGATTTAGCTTATTTTAAATTTCATAATATAGTGAGTGTGTTGACTAGAATATTTTTATCAAAATATTGAAAATTCCTTAATGGATATACAAATCCATTAGTAGACTAATACCGAATTATCAAATTTAATTCTTACGAAATACTAAATGAGAAGTTTTTCACATAATAAAGTTAGAAGTTTCAAAGAAAAAAAACATTTGAATTAATCAAAATTTCGAATTATCCAGTTCCCATCAGGATGATGTAATAGAATTAATAATCATAATAGGATTAATAAGAGGAGTTTTGGGATTGTGATGTTATGTGAATTTAATGGAAATCAATGCAATTACTGAAACGAATACTGAACAAATTACTGTATGAGTAAAAGAAAAGAAAATGAAAAAACAGACACAGGAAAATTAGTTAATTCTTTTACTATACATTAATTTGTTTATATTAAATTATATTTAATTTTAATGGAAATAATTACAAAAAAAATTAGAAGGTATACTTTAGATAATAAACATAAATATATAAGATGATAGAAGAATTTTTGTATCTTTTAACATGTATCATAACTGTAAAATATAATAAATATAAGCGTGCTTATATACATAATATAAATTATAAGTACGTGTACATATATAAAGCAGATTTTTAATATAAAATTATTATTATAAATAATTTTATATAAAGCAAGTATAAAATAGGAGAAATCAAATCTGAAATTATATTTTGAACATTATAATTTATTATTTAATCATTTGTAATAAATAAATTTTAATGCTCAATAAGGAAATTTTTGGATGTAAATTTATTTTCAGAAACACCCGAAAAATATATTATTTTTGATATTTATTTACTATTTTACAGTATTTTAAATATTATTATATGTTAAAATAATTATGTCTACATAAACGGTACAAATTATTCTAATAATATAAATTATATAAGCCTTAAATTTTTATTTTATATTTAATATATATTTTTTATAAATATATATAGTTTATTACAAATTATTCTAATAATATAAAATATATAATATAGTTTATAATTGAAAATAATTTGTATATCATACGCAAAAAAAATAATTACAGTACTGTATATTCTATGTGATAAGCCCAGTCTGTATAAGCTTTAAATAAGTTATTTAAAATGTTATTAATAATAATTATTGATATTTTTATTAAATCAAAAAAGTAATTAATTCATGTGTTAAAAAGAGAGATACAAAACTTAGGGAATAATAAACATAATAATAATATATCAAACTGTAATATATAGTATATAGAATTAAATATCTATAATGAAAACAAATAATAAAAGAAGTAAATATAAACATAAATAATTGTATTTTGAATTTAGATTAATGTGAAAGAATTAAATAAACTTAAATGTAAAAATCTAAATGATTTACCAGTAGTAGTTAACAATTTAGCCATTTTTTATTAAAAAACTTTCAAATGACTTTTTTATAACTTCGAACGTCACCATCTTATGACATAACCACGTAGAAATTTCAAATTTAATACATAACTGTAAATCTTAATTTAAAAGAAATTATTATCTAAATTTTGAATCTTTGCAATGTTTTTGAATGCTGTTGAAGTATTTTTCGGGCGTTGTAAAAATAAATGATTATAAATTACTCGCTATCCGTAAGATAACTCATCTAAATTTTGAATCAATGTTTTTGAATGCTGTTGAAATATTTTTCGGGCGTTGTAAAAATAAATGATTATAAATTACTCGCTATCCGTAAGATAACCCGCGAATTAAGTACAGTACCTCAGAGTATTTTAATTTTGAAGTATTTCTTATTAAACAAGTTAAATAAATATTAATTTTGAGAATGCTAAGTGCTTACTAGACAATGTTCATTCAAAGCAAGAATAGCGAATGTTTGAAAAATTAAAACGCCGTTATTCGTAAAACTATTTTTCGCAATTGAATTAAATTATCATTTGAAATGTTGTTAGAAGGATTTGCAAGAATGGAATTAATTTTTCTTTTTCTAGCCGGCATATCAATCAGACGATCTACAAACTATATTATAAAAATTATTGCAGAGCATTTTAATTTTAGATGGCCATTTTATCCAAGATATGTGAATATGAATTAACTGGAAGGACTGGATTTAATTTCTTTTTACGTCTTGAGATCTAAATTAGGCTAATAGCCAAATCATGTGAAAGAGCAATAAATATTTCATTATATTTGCATCTAACAACTTAAACTTTTCAACGTCATCTACTTTTTAAATTTATTATTGCTATCATTTTGTAACCGGAATATATAGGAATCTCAAAATTAATAAGAACATATCTTGAATAATATGAATTAATTCCATAAAATCCAAATCTTTTACAATATGTAATTTTTTTAGATATTTTGAGAAAAATAAACAAAAAAAAAATTGAATACCTGAAGACTATCTTTATTTAAGAAAATAATTAAAAGCGAAACACTCACATTATGATCAACTTTGAATAAATTCGAGAAAATTGAGAAAGTTGCATAATAAAATCAAATATAGAATTGAAGAAATTAATGTCGAATGTTATTAAATACAGAAAGAAAACAAAAACCATTCTATAATGTAGAATTTAGATTCTGAAGGGGAAAACATTTTTTTTTCTTACATCACTAAAAATAAAGCAATCCATCATGATTTGAAATAGTGATTTCTCCTTTATTACAAAAATCGACAGTCGAAAGACAAAAACATATAGCTTTCTTAAATTTATTTTTAAGCTGATTCCATTAATAGCATTGTACAATATAGACTTTTCCTTGATTTTCAATCGAAATTTTCAAATGAAAAAGTCGTAATTTAAAAATTAATTCATATCAATTTTTTTACTAACATATAGCATTTTATTAAATATATTAAATCAACAAATTGATATAAATTTATAATAAGATATTATTCTGTAATTTAAAAATTAATTCATATCAATTTTTTACTAACATATAGCATTTTATTAAATATATTAAATCAACAAATTAATATAAATTTTCAGTATATAAATATTAAGTTATAATGAATTATGACTTTGAATTTTTTGTAATAATTCTGTGATGAAATTTTAATATTTTATTGTAATCATTAATTTTTTTATTTTTAAATAATCAACATAAAAATTCTAAAATCTGTGCTCCTTATGTTATTGTAGACTAATCCTGAATTAATTAAATATATTCGTTAAAGCCATGACAAAGTATATGTCAGAAACTATATACAGTAATTATGAATTGGATATTTAAAATCTTGAATTTTATAATAAGATTTATTTTTGTAGAAAACTTTTCTTGAATTAATCATGGGAGAATTAATAATCATAACTTAATACAGTGCTCAAAATTATTGCAGAATAAAAGTGATCTTATTTGAGCGAATAAAAATAAAAAAGTCAACCTTATTTCTGAGAATAAGTGAAATACACAGTATTATGAACTTACATTAAATTTAATTATGTTTTCCGTACTGTAAAGAGACAATATAAAACATGAATTAATTGATTAACATGTTTGTTAACTTTTGAACGTTTGATAGTCCAGAACAATGGTATGGGAATAAAATCTGCTTCCTATATTTTAAAGCACAATAAATATTATTAATTATATCTATTTGGTGAATATAATAAGATATTGTGATAATGTATATAACAAGAATTTATTGTTCATATTATAATTTTACATCATTCCAACATGTTCGAATTTTTAATGTTGTTTGATTAGGTTTGGTTTAGTGGCGGAAGGGATTCCTGTGCCAAACACAGGGTGAAATCAAAAACAGGAATAGGCCTATACAGTAAAAATAATAGACAGAATGTGTAAAATTTGAAATGGTTACGTTATCGCCAAAAGGAAAATAGAACAGTGGTGTAAAGTGCCACATTATACGAAAAGGATATTAACTATCAAACAAGTACAAAAGGTATGTATATAAAATGGTATAAACTACTTTATGTGCCTGGTGATGAAAGGATTCTCTCGCTGAATCGTAAATGACAGAACCATAGTCTAACTTTGAGCGGATCAGCGACCGATATATACACAACACTGAACATTGATCTGCGCCCCAAGACATTGAAGAGTTAACTATCTAATAACTATAAAAGAACACAAAATAATGCTATACGATTCAATCATGTCATAATGCTACACGAATCAAAAACAAAAGTATCTCGATTAACTTCTTTACGTATGATATAATATTTAAATTTATTAAATTATTTTATAATCGGTTAAAAATATTAATTAAAAACATTATTTATTCTATTTTTTATATTCTAGTAATTTTGGTACTATCTTAATTAATATCAATAATTGAAATCAATTTGTAGATTTGCTTTAATTAAATATTTCTCATATATTCCCTTAAAAAAAGCTTTATGAATAGATATATATATTTTATATTGTATTTTAATATTCTTATTATGTACAGTGAGATATAAAGATGTATTGACCAGAAAGGCGTGTTGGTTTTCAAGTCTATCATTTTTATCTCTGTGACATATAGTAAGTGCATCACGCTGTAAATAATGACTATCACATAACATCAGATAACTTGTTACTTGATAAAATATTAAGTTATGACTCGAAACAACTCCTCTGTAGCTAAATAACGATATTTAGCTACAAAGGATGAGAACAGAATATCTATTTTTTCCCTAAATATGAAAAAATAAAAAGTGCTCGTGTGAAACTAATATATTTGGATATTAAATTCGTTAAAATTGTTAATAGTAATACTATATTACGGATAATATTCATTAAAAATTGTATGCAACTTTCAGTAATTAATTCTTAATTTATTTTCAAATATAAAAAATCACATACTTGTTACAACTATTTCTATCAAGCAAAAAACTAAGTAGTTTTACTGTTAGTTCATTCTTCGAAAAAAAAAAAAGGAAAATAGAGAGAGAATTCTATCAGAAATAGCTTCTGATAGAATTCCACTATCTAAAGAACTGATATAAAAATGCGGCAAAGTCATTTAGTTTTCTTCCAAACAATTATTTTCTAGTAAAAACCGACAGGGAAAGTTACTTTGTGTCGCTTTTAAATTTGATCTCTATCCCATTTGACCCGGTTATCTTAAAATGGTATCAGATGTTGAGGGTTTTCGAGTCAAATGAGGTGGAGAATGAATTTTAGAATAAGACAGAATAACTTTACTGGCAGTTTAAAATGAAAAATAATTATTTGAAGAGAATTAAAAAAGCAAACATAATTTTTATTTTCTTTATGTCTAATATTGAAAATATAATTATATTTTCTAGTTCTGTTAAATATATATAGTGGATCGAGGGAAGTCGCCATACTTTAGCTTTTTGACCCTAAAACTCATATTAAATTTGAATATTACGTTTCATATTTTTTGTACTTAAACCTACAAGTGTTTTGCATATATGACTTCATCAAAAACTTTGATATAATAATCGAGTAATTTTTATAATTTTTTTTAAAAAAAGTTACAATTAATCATCTTACCCGAATATTCGGGGTAAAATGCCACTGCGCTTTTCATGATATTCACTTTAATAAATAGCCAAAATGTGGGGTAAGATGCCACTGTGCTTTTCATGATATTCACTTTAATAAATAGCCAAAATGAACTCTTTAAATTATCCAAAAAACTTCTTGTTCACTATACCATGTATATTTTACTAGAATACAAACGTGTACACTATACCATGTATATTTTACTAGAATAAATTATTAAATTCTATAAAAAAGAATTAAATAAAATCAGCTATTTAGATATTGTATACATCCACGGTAATTAAATAAAATCAGCTATTTAGATATTGTATACATCCACGGTGGTTAAGATGCGGTTTTTGAGTCACATTCGGCTCTTTGATGCTTTAGTGTGGCTCCCTATCTCGAAAGTCAAAAGTTAATATAGAGAAATCTCTTTTAATTAAGAAAGATGTAGGAGTTTTCCATTTGTCCATATAAAATAAGCTATCCCAAACACTTAGGAAAGTGGATTTAGCAGTTTTTTTCTAAGCCCTTATACACAATTATTATTAAACATATAATGAATTATTTACTGTGTGGTTCCATGCTATATTTTTCATCATTATATTTCTATAATCTCCTTTTAAACGTTCTGTAAGGTAAGATACAAGCCTATCATATATCTGTAAAGCATTGAAGCAATTCATGCCTCCTCTGTTTATATGTTATGCTGCAATTTTTAAACTTTCTTCGAACCAAAGACCTATGCTTAGGTCCTAATATATGTTCTTATCATTTAATTTATGAAAATAAATCATAAATATAAATATTTAAATTCGGCATCTATCCCTGAAGCAAATATTGCGATCTTTCCCCACGAACAGGGTGAGATGCAACTTTTAATCATGTGACTTAAAATGGCTAAATTATAACGACATCAAAAGAACAATATTCTTTAAAATATCCACTACACATTAGTATATATATATCAATTTTTAGTAAGATGATATTATTACGATTAATAATAATATTTTAAAAAGTGACTGTATAATTTTTGATAAAAATTTCAACACTCGCTGGAACTTTTCGATTTCTAATGCGAGTAATTGATAATCTGAAATAGCTATCATCTATATTTTTGGCGGGCTTATAGGAGGTTATAACAAACCACCTAGAGGGCTTATAGGAGGTTATAATAAACCACCTTTTATCGCCACCTGTTTAAATACTAAAGAATTAGATTAAGCTTCTTCCCCCGATTCACTCTATATTTTTTTATTTTAATAGAATTTTTTTCTATTTAGTATGATTCTAAATTCAATATGTTTGTTAACTAATAATTGTAAAAGAATATCAAAGTATATTTTTTTCGAAATTAATTTGCAAAATTAATTATATTGCATTGAATAGAAATGTGAAGAAAATCTGCTACTCTCAAATCTTTAATTTTTATAAAGAATAATTTGTTTCTAAAACCAAGTTATAATTCACTAAAGTTTTAAATATTTTAAGATTTGAAATATTCGCTCTGTCAGTAATTCAATTTTTATGTTAAAAATTATAAATTTAATATCGAAAGCAATATTTTGTATTGATTTTATAGCAATATAGCTTTTAATAATTTATTTAAAAATTTTAATCTTAGTAGAATATTGACAACATTTAATATATAGAAATTATATATATATACTATCCCTGAAGCAAATATTGCGATCTTTCCCCACGAACAGGGTGAGATGCAACTTTTAATCATGTGACTTAAAATGGCTAAATTATAACGACATCAAAAGAACAATATTCTTTAAAATATCCACTACACATTAGTATATATATATCAATTTTTAGTAAGATGATATTATTACGATTAATAATAATATTTTAAAAAGTGACTGTATAATTTTTGATAAAAATTTCAACACTCGCTGGAAACTTTTCGATTTCTAATGCGAGTATTTGATAACCTGATAATAGCCATCATCTATATTTTTGGCGGGCTTATAGGAGGTTATAATAAACCACCTTTTATCGCCA
>AYEL01063304.1:0-25986 GCA_000484575.1 Olivierus martensii
ATATATTTTAATAATAAAAAAATTTGATATCAATTACAAATACGGAATTATAAAATAAGACTTTCGATTCTTAAATTTTGAGAAAATACATCTAGAATAAATTGAAAATGTAATTTTTTTTTTTTACTTATGTGCTTTCTGTTATTATTTCTGAACTTTGTATTCTTAGAAAATTTTATACACGTGAAATTTTCTGACAGAAAAGGTCTATTCCGTTATACATATCATTCATACTGGCATCAAAAGCACAATACGAAAACGTAGATAAAATTTGATGTGAACGAGTGATATAAAAATAACACTGAAAGCACCATCAGAGTACATACAGAAATCTTATTAAAGTTCTTTGATCTTGCTTCGAATGCTCATTTTATAATTTGAAACCAAAAATTTTAAGAGTTCGGGCATTATATTTATCTTAAAATTTATAAATTTTTATATATAATATACCATATCGACAAGACAAGACAAAATGGTAGCATATTGTATACGTCTCCTAAAAATAATCTTGCGAATCTCATGATATCGCAGCACGTTAATAAGGCAGATTTGGCACTCAACAAAATTATATTTTCCAACGATAAAGTTTCATAATGCAAATTTCGATATATAAAAAACGAACAACAAATCCAAGGAACGTAGTCTAATTCTACCTTGCGAATCTCATGATATTGCAGCACATTAATAAGGCAGATTTGGTACTCAACAAAATTATATTTTCCAACGATAAAGTTTTCTAAATGCAAATTTCGATATATAAAAAACGAACAACAAATCCAAGGAACGTAGTCTAATTCTAGAAGGAGAGAAAAACAAATGCGAATGTTCCAATTGGGAAATGTCGGAATAGTTTTCTCGGTATGGATTCCATTTTTAACGATTGGAAACCGTTCTATCGAAATGCTGTTTTTGCAAAAGTCTCTTTGCAGTGAATAAAATTTATTCAATACTTATTGCAAAAACAAACCGTTATGCTAAAAGTAGAAGTCTCAATATTGATGATGAAGGAATTGAAAACTTTTCTCTCTATCTTGTTTCAGAGATGCTAGAGGGAATTGTTCTTGTTTTCTTATTCTGAACAGCTGTAAAATATTTGATGGTATTCGTGGTCTAAGTCAAGATTTTTATATAATTTTATCGAAACACAACTAAGGATTTTTCTTTTATTAATTTTTCTCGAAAGTAAATATTCATGTCCATGATAAAATTGTTAAAAATAATTGAAACTCGTGGCCTGTTTTCATCTCTTAAATTTTTTAACGTTACTAAAAGAGATTCGTTATCGATTCCGTGATTTTTGTTTATAACTCTTTCAAAGTAAGTAAAATTTGAATTTTATTTTATAGCAAGTAATAAAAATGTAACATAAGATAAAGATAATTATGATTGCCATGATAGAATAATTGTTAAAGCTATGTTTGGATATTGGATTTATGTACAAAGTATATATTTGTTGAATAAAAACATTCAATTTTTTATAGCAAAGAAACAAAATTGTTCATAAATATTCATAATTAAGCAAAATTCGCAACTTACTTTTTTATAGCATCTGAATATCGATTTTTTTCTGTGTGTTCACTAAACAGCGAAAAATTTTCGATAGACAAAATTGTTAAATTATGAAAAAAAAATTTTTTTTCCTCGTAAGAAATAAAATTTAAGATTTAAATTTAGATAAGATAAAAAACCTGGAAGTTTTTTTTTATTAAATTCATATTACTCTTAAAATTGATTCACTTTATTGAATATAAAAGAAAATTTGTATACATTATATCATATAATAACAGTATTAGAAACTAATTCCATTATCAGAAAAATTTTTATATTTTAAATTTCAATAAATATGCTGATAATTTAATTTATAATTGTATAATAGTTTATGTGACAATCTTCTTTTGTTTATTTATTTAAAATTATAACAAGAATTAAATTTAAAAATATAAATATCTCGTTTTCTATTTAAACTAATTAAACAATATAAAGTCTAAGCAAGTTGCGTATTGGATAAAAGAAAATAATAATAGTTCTGAAAATTGGATAGATATTTTTATTAGTAGTCTATAATTATGTTATTCTTCAACGATTCATATATTATTTATATTATTTATCATTTGAATGGGAAATAGCGTAACATAATATATAATATCTACGTTTATTGAATGTGATATAGGCTATATTCGTAGAGATTTTACTGTTTGAAGAATGAAAAATGAATTAAAAAGAATAGTCTACAGGAAAGCATGTGAAAAGATATAAAGGATCCTGTTGGAAGAAACGGGAGAGGACATTAACGGAAAAAAGACGAAACTCTTTCTAAACAGTCTTTAGTTGTCTCTTATGAAATCCGATGAGTTAGGAGATGAATTCTGTTTTTTTGTTTTAAAAATATCGCAGATATAATACAGTATTATTTCAAGATGACTGTCGTAAATCTGGGTTTGATCCTTGCATTGTATTTTAAAAGGGGCTAAAATTGGATATTATGATTTGATGGTGTCTTTCGTGCTAGTTGTTTTTGAATCCAAAAAATCTAGGTTTGTTTGTAACAAGAGATAGATAAAAAGAAATATAAACCTATATCATTTTATTCAAATTATCAATAATTAATATGTTAATTATTTCATCGATTGAAATTATCACGAAAGTAATGATTAACTTTTCAATTGGAAGACTTAGGATCGAATCATAATTCCATATCATCAAAAATTTCAAAAGAGATCCGGTCCTGTCTAACTGATCTCCATCCTCCTCAATCTGACTACGCTCACCACCAGTGTGGAGCAATTTAAGATAGATAATTAAGAAATTCGGCTATTTTAATGCCAATTTCGAATCATTGTTAGATTAATAGAGTTTGGATCCATTCCAGGACCAACCATGAACTGGATATACTTATAGTGGAATCAGTGGAACAGTAGAAGAGGAGTCTTTCCAGCCGGGGTTGGACTCCTCAGTAAAATTTTCCAAAGTTTAGGACCGGTTGCCTGCAGCCATCCGACTGACTATATAATTTTAATAATCAATATATCAATACATGTTGGAAAGTAGCATTACCATAGTGTCAATAATGTTATAACCGAACAAATTTTTACTGTTAATAAGAGGGTACTAAAATTTTCTTCTCTAAACTAAAATTGTTATTAGTTTCTAAATGTTCAGAGTTTGATAATATATTTTCACACTTTCTGATAAATTGTTGTTATAGAGTAAAATATATTATACCAATAATATGAAACTCTTAAATGCCAGTTTTCATTTTATTGATTTTAGCATGGATTTTATTCATGTTTTCGATTCGTTAAACTTATACTCTAAATCTATATTGAGCAAAAGAGGAAAATAAAATAAATATTTGACTAAAAATATCTTAGATAAATCCAGAGACTTGAAATATATATGTTTTTAGTTTCTTTTATTACAAGAAATGGTCTTAAATAATTATGTTTTTATTCTCATGTATCCATCCTCAAAATATCTCAGATATAATATGTATTCAATTTTAAAGAATTATTCAATACCGCCCCCTTTACGCTTATTAATTTTAAAATTGTTAAGTGAGTCTATTATATGATAGTGATAGTTTAAACTGGCGCCTTATACGCTTATTAATTTTAAAATTGTTAAGTGAGTCTATTATATGATAGTGATAGTTTAAACTTTTAAAAATTCTATATACACTACTGTATTTGAAAGTATTTTTTATCACATGAAAGCTATTACACTAACTTGAAAGCTTTTCTTTTGTAAAAAAAATGTCCATAACGTTACATAAAACACTACTTAATGTTAACGCTAAAAGCTTTTTCTATTTTTGTTACTATTAGACATTACATGTTTATCATAATATTTTTTTTATCTTATTAGAATAATTGTTAATAACATTCAATAAAATTTACTATTCTTTCATTTATATATTGTATATTAATTTTTACACACTGTATTTTATCTATATTTACATTGTTTTGAAATAATGTATTCTTGTTAAAAAAAATAAATAATTTCTTTATTTTTTTATCTAATACTTACATATAATATGTTCATGTTTCTACATAAAATTTTCTTCCATGCAAAATTAATTAGTAAAATTTATGATAAATTTTTATTTTTAAATTACAACCTCATTAAGAGGTATCATCCTTTCTTGTAGAATTTTTGTTTAATCAAAAACTCCGTAATGTTAATGCAGTAACCACAATTGATAAAACTGATCCTTTAGCATCAAATTCAGTCAAAACTATTCAGAATTTTGGAACTTAAGCAATGTGAATTTAATGGAAGAAATCTCGATTCTATATAAAAAATCAATTTTTCTTCACTTTCCTATAGCGCATATAGATTTCAAAAATAAACAAAAATCAAACTGGTCCACGAAATCTGAAGGCAAATTTTTACACTGAGGGAATGAATTATACCAGAATCACTCTAATAAGCATCTTATACAAACATATTTTTACCTAGAACCACGTCGTCTATTGCTATTGCTTCAAAATTGTTGATATGAATCAATTATTGCATCAGCATATTGATCTTCAAAGCATTATTTTGCAAACTTTATTATCCATATTACTTAAATAAATTTTATATTTATTATAATACATTTGATAATATTTATCAGTTTAAATTACAAGTTTTAATTATGAAATATCTAGTATAAAAGTAATTTTATTTGAAAAGATCAGAAACTGTTCGTGTGTTTGTAATAAAATTTAATAAATATTATATAAATTTTAAAGGATTTTTAATCAAAGTTTATTGAACTAGAGGTTATCTTGTGACTAGATTCAAAATTAGTGTGAACGACCGAGGCTTTGTCCTGAGCATTGTATTTTAGATAGTGCAAAAATTTTTAAATAATGGTCCTATAAAATTAAAAAATAATTTACTACTCGTTCTGGGCATAAAATTACCCACTTTTCAACTCTTGCTGATTATTGCATATAAATATTAATATAAATTTCAATGCTATTGTCTTTCGAGATAAACAGAGTTTTTTATGAGAAAAAGAAATAGAAAAGAAAACATGAAGACAAAATGAAAACATGGAAAAAATGAAAAGAATGATAGAAAAAAAGAAGGAATAAAGGATGGACTTTATAAACTTGTAATAATTTCTGTGAAATATTATTTTATTTAAACGTAATTTCATTCACTATACTGTTACCTTTTCAATATTTTCTAATCTTTACATAAAATATTTTATTTCTTCTATGGTTTCGTGAATTACGTTTTATTTTTTTTCATTATTTCTGTTTTTGAAATACGTATTATCTACTTTTATTTTTTTATATACATTCTTCAAATATTTGTTCATCTTTTATTTCTGGAAAGCAAATCTCTCAGATCTGCACAGAAAGGCTTTTTTATGCAGCTATTTTCGCTTCTTTCATTAGAAAATCTACCTCCAATTACTTTCTTATTAGTATTGAAACATCTTAAATTCTTTTCATTCTTTTTCCCATATTTCATAAACACTCTATCAAGATATACTTTCCATCCGTTTCTCTCCTCAAATATTTGTTCATCTTTTATTTCTGGAAAGCAAATCTCTCAGATCCGCACAGAAAGGCTTTTTTATGCAGCTATTTTCGCTTCTTTCAGTAGAAAATCTACTCCTATTACTTTCTTATCAGTATTGAAACATCTTAAATTCTTTTATTCTTTTTCCCATATTTCATAAACACTCTATCAAGATATACTTTCCATCCGTTTCTCTCTGCAACTCTGTTCATTCATTCTGCAATCATTCTTTCTACTCTTTTATCAAATAATGTGGACATTTTCTTCTACAAATTAATTTTAGAACTATATATTTCATCAAATTATACAATTTGCCTACATTTTTATAACTCATTCGGTTAGCTGATTGATTAGCTGAATTATGTTTCTGAATCTTATAAGGATAGGCCATTTCAGAACCCATAAACTGCTGTCCAAATTATGGAGATTAAAGAATGAAGATCAGCAAGTCGTAGTTGCTAGATTGTTGGAATTCATTCCAACTCTGTCACAATACAATAGATGATAGATGTAGATGATATTTCATCTACATACAATTTATGTGCATATTTATATTGTTTTATAGCATTGTAAACAACTTTTATATACATTTATTCATAGATATATTGAGCAATTAAGGAGCATCATACTTCGTTGTTTTACTTTTTATTTAATTTTAAATTCAGAATTCCATATAACCTTACATTGTTTTACTTCATTATACGCTATTATTGTTTTTAATAATCAATCATAAACGATATATTCTAACAGAATATTACAAATTTCATACTTATTTTACTCTATCATATGATATTTATAAATCAGTAAGTGTGCAATAAATCTTTCTGATATTCATGCATTTTCACTTATTAAATAAATCACATAGCCTCAGCAACTACATAAATATTTTAATATTTCTCAGATATCATTCGCATCTTGTTTTCTCAAAAAAAATATTTTCCAATATTCTTATTGTTGACTTTCCAAAACGAAACTGAAATTTGTAACATTTATTCCAGCTTTTCTTCCAGAACATTGTTATTTTTACTTAATTCTTTAAAATATTCCTTTTAATACTCTTTCACTTTAGTTTAATCCCAAATCATTTCGATATTTTTATTCTTAATCCAATTCATCCTACTGCACGATTCTTGTTTTCGTCCTTTTTATCTACTTTTAAAAGAACTTTATATTGCCTTCAATAAAATTCTGAATTTTCTTGATTTCCTTCAATTGTAAGAATGCTTTATTTTGTTTCATACTATTCTTCACAAAATATTTCTTATCTGTATATTTTAAATTAATTTTAAAATATACAGATTATACTTGTACATTTTAACGATTCATTTTTTGTATGAATCGTTATTTTATGAGCCATTTTTCTCATTTGTAACATTTTCGCTTATTATTCCATAAAAAAACGTTTTTCATATTTTCTAATAGTGCAATTCCACTTTACGACATATCTTTACATCCTATAGTCATATATCAAACTTTGTCAAAATCAATCAATTTCTATGAAAGTTTTCACGAACAGACGGAATACAGAAAAATTTGAAGTACTGTACATAAAATTCACTTCTTTAATCAAATGCATTATACAGTAAAATAAAATTATAAGATCTGCTACAACGTTTACAATGGCATAAACGTTGTAATGAGTGGTATTAAATTAAATAATTAAATAAATTATTTAATTAAATGAAAAAAATCTTATCTTATCCTATAAATTAAATTTTTTGTATACATTATAAAACTCTTGATTTCAAAAATATCAGAGTTTTTCTGATAAAATAACAATTTTATATTCTATACCATATCTATAAAATAAGTCGTGAAATCATAAATAGCTCTATAAAATAAATAATATAAATCTAGATAACTTTATTACTTTATGAAGTAATAACATTTTATAAAATAACTCATAAAATAATAAAAATAAATATATAAAATAAATTTAGGTAATTCTATTACTTCATAACTTATAAAATAACTTAGAAAATAAATTTAGATAAATATTTTATTGCTATATAAAAAACTATAAATACAATAAATGTAAATTTCGTGAAAAATGTGTAAAATATTTAAAATGGCATTTAATAATAAAATGCAGTATTTGATGTAGAGTAGATGATAATATTGCCATCAAGATATTGTTGATAAAATTTGCATGATAAATATATCTCTCAGCAATAATATTCTCTTTATTTTAAGCAATAAATTTTATCATTTATCATTCCAAAATGGGGTAAAAATGCATAGGGATATCAGATTCGTTCGGGATGTTCATTCTTTCATCATTATAACTCATATAATCATTAAATGCATTGCAAATTAATAAAATTTTAAATACTCATTTTTGTAACAGCTCTTAATTTTGAGAATGCCAAGTAGTTCGTTAAAAGAATAGCACTGTTAAAAAAGTTTAAAACGCCAATTTCTCTGAAATTATGTGTCGCACGTAAATAACTTTATTTCAAAGGATTTTTGGCTATATTTTACAATAATATTTCTAAATTATTACTTTTCCAGCTGTTGTCTCTCAGGCGATCTGCAAAATATCTAAAGAGTAAAACATTGCGGAGCATTCAAACTTAAGATTATCCTTCCTTTTCTAAAGAAATTTATAGAAATACTAATTTTAAAATCTCCAAGTGCTCCTTTTAAAAGATGGCTTGCTGCATTTAAAATTTGAAAAGTTGTATACAGTATATTTGAAAAGATTTATCTTTTGAAATATTGCTTTTAGCTTAATTTCCGAAAAAAAAAAAGAAATTTATGGTATTTTGTATGTTTGTTGTATGTTCCCACTAATAATTTTGACTTAAGATTTTTTGTAAAATTTATTTTTATATTCTGACATCAAAGACCACATTGACTTCACATCATTTAACCCTTTAGTCTAGCTTCAATTATTTCAAAATGGCGGACGATAAAACTTCTGAAATACTCTTTAAATATGTTCTGATAAATTATTTATTAAATATTTATGAAACATAGCAAGATAGTTTAATCTTTGAAGATTATCTCGATGAAACTTCAATTAGGTCCAACGTTTTATATTCAATCATTTAAAAATTGTGGACGTTCAAATTTCGAAGATTTTTCTCTGATAATTTTTGAATTGTTTTGATTAATTTTAAATTCAGCAGAATACTCAATAAATTAAAATAAATTCTGACGAAAGATTGATTTATCCTTTATATTCATCATTTAAAATTAACAGAGGTTCAATTTTCTGAGATTTCCTTGTAATGATTATGGAACTGATCAACAGATTCTTATGCCATTGAAAATGATTTGGAGGGCATATATGTTATATCAAAATAAATGATTATGACCAGAAAATATGCAATTAGTTCTTTCTATAAATGTTTATTTTTAATAAAAATAATTATAATGTTTATTACCTTCCGTGAAACGTTACTTAATTATTTTATATTGCTTTTATTTTCTGCTAGAATATTGTGATAGGATGCTATAATAAAATTGAAGTTTTGAATAATTTTACAGGATTAAATAAAACTCTAAATATTAGAATTGAATAGATATCAATATTAAATAAATATGTTATATTTATTATTTCTAAAATAAAAGTGTAGATTCTGTAAAATATGAAAATTATAATCAAAATTTTAATGATTCATTGAAAATAAATTTGTAATAAGCTGACATAATTTTATAGATAACGAATCTAAATCAACTAATTATCAATTAATACTTTCGATAGTTCGTATCAAAGTTGTTTCTTATTATTTTTTTATTAAAATGTCGGTTAAATTAGATAAAGATTTTCCACCAGCCTAATCTAATATAGATATCCCTTCTATAATACGGTTTCGCTTTGACAGGATTTGAACATTGCGGACTTCTATAACGCGGTTTTTACTTAACACATTTAGAAAATCAACAAGAACAATTGTCAAATTAGTCAAGAACAATTCTTATTAATATTCTTTATATAATTTAACATAATTACTTTCTCCATTTATGATCTGCTGTTAAAATTATTTTCAAAAAATTATTGTTTTTATTATAATTTAAATTTTGATTTAAAGAGATTATTGTTTTTAATTTTAATATCATGCAACGCTATTCAATAGTTTCCATTGAATTTTTTTAACATATCCCTCGATGTCAAGATGATATAATCATCAATGGTTATGATATGATTTAATCATCAATGGTATTTATTTAATACTTTACATATTTTCGCAAGTTCTCGGATTATAATCCGTAGTTTAATCTGGATAATTAAGAAATTCTATATAGTATTACCAACAGATTATAATCGGATTATAATCCGTAGTTTAATCTGGATAATTAAGAAATTCTATATAGTATTACCAACATTCGAAACTCATCCAACACAAGGTCATTTTGCTTAAACTTTCTTCTCAAAATCTCTAACTACTTTAGCTTTTTTTAATGTTTAAAATATAATCATAATTTATTTCTCTAAGCATATAAAAAATTACAAAAATAGCCCTCAAAAATAATAATCCAGAATAGTAATAATCATCAAGAATAATACAATGAAATACATATTTTTTCAGTCTAAATTGTGAAATAAAAGAAGTATAAGAATATTTACATTAATTGATATGGTTGTATGGTAGAGGAGACCATATTTCTGATTAGCCAAACAGAAGAGTAATAAAGAATTTTAAGTGAGAATTAGAAATTCTTTTATAAAATATTAATGGCAAAATAAAGAATGTGAAGTTCAATTCTCATAGTATAGCCAAGAACAATTATTCTTAATTTCAATAAAAGTCAAAAATAATTGTATGAATTCTAGATTGAGATAATCAATATAAACGATATCTCAAAAAATAAGAATTAAATAAAAAAATCTCGAATAAATTTTGTTTTAGCTTTTGCAAATATAGGGATTGTTTTAAATGATTTCCACTTAGGTTCAGAAAAATCATTCGACCTATGATTGTATATTAATTTTCCATACCCAATATAATTATTATATAAACTCTTTTATATTAAAAAAAATGCTTTTGGTTAACTCAACCACAGTTCATAGTTTTTAAATCTGTGAATATTATATAATGTAAATTCCTATATTGTTAAGAACAATCTATATTTATACGTTATAGAGATCAAAAACAAAATAAAGACATTCTAATATTAGATATAAAAAATTTATATCTAATATTAGATATAAAAATTTAAAGATAGTTATTTATTATGCAATTGAAATACATATAGACAAGACTTTAGAAAAAATTCCAAAAGATTTCGCTATATGATCTGTACACATATTGCTATTTTTACTTTTGTCAGAAGTCACGAAAAAAATGATTTATCTTCACATTTTATGCATTACTTTTACATCCATGCGTTATTCTAAAAATATTTTTTTCAAATTGCATTATTTATATAAAAATTACTTTATGTGATTGGATAACAAAAATTAACGGAATGCATATTTATGAGTGGAATGATGTCTACAGTGGTGGACAAAAGTATTGATACCCCACCATTTTTATTATTATTTTGGCAATATTAAATTATATTAATTCTATAAAAGTTTATCGAACTTATAAAGGTATATCGAAGATTTTATTATCATTAATCCTTTTTTAAACTTAGGAATAAGTATAAATATCACATATTCTATACTGTATTTGAATAAATATCTTTTTATTTATTCAACAAATAGAGTTTTGCCGATATAACATTAAATATTTCTAGTGAAACGAAACTTATTCAATTTATAAAGCAACATAATATTATAACAAAACTTTCGTTAATATATACTTATATAATTTTTTTATTTTCAGATAAAGGAAAATAAATTTTTCTTTAAACATTTGTTTGTCTTCTGTAATTAACTTTTACTTTATTAAATCATTTTTCTTTTGTATGTTTACATAGTTTCAGAAGTTCATAAAGAATAGCAATCTTTTCTTCATTTGTTTGCTTTTCATACATCCGAGTATTAATGTCGATAATAAAAAATACAACTTGTTTTTATTCAGTTAATATATTAATAAAGTATTTTTATATAGAAAAGAATTTAATAAATTTTGGTGTACAGTATTATCATCTAGAACAGCGTTTCTCAAAACTTTTTTCATTCTCGACCCCATTTTTCATTACGAGATTTTTCGCGACCCCATTTTTAATTTATAAGATTTTTCGCTACTCCAGGTATTAAATATGAAATAAAACGTACAAGTATATGTCATTTACACACTTAAGATGAACACAATCAACCAACCACACCGAAAATTCATATGTTGTCATACGTTAAATATTGGGAGTTTGTGAAATTACATACAAACTGAAATTCAAGTGTTTGAATTTAATTTTTGCGACCACAGAATTTCGCTTCGCGACCCCTATTAGGGTCGCGACCCACAGTTTGAGAAACGCTGATCTAGAAGATCGGAATAAATAGTTGGTTTAATCAGATACTATATGTTTAAACATCCATCCAAATTCCAAACTATTGAATGCTATCCGAAAATTAATTAATGTTTAATTAATTTGTATAGATAAATATATGTGTGTGTGTTAGTTAATCGAAATATTTTATTACTGTTAGCACGGTTAATTATACTGTTTATGGTACGATAAAGTTGCTCAGCTTGAATGATATCTTTTAAGTTTTTGGGTATTACTACCTTTTTTTTTAATTTTGCTGTCATAAATTCGATACTTCTTGTGATGAATAATGTAATTTTATCTCTGAATGATTTCATAAATCATACTTTAGAATAAAAATTAGATGTTTTGTTAGAATATTTAAATTGTTAAAACAATTTAAAATCGATAAACGTCTCGAATAAATTTTGACGTATTTAATGCGGCTTTGTTAATTATTTTACGGAAATTTTAACTTTTTTATTTTTAAATTTTAAATATAATGAAATAATTGACGTTATCAATTAAAATTCGTGTTATTTAAATCTTTTACGCGTGTTAATTTTCTAACTTTTTTCATGTAAACGAAGCTAAGATAACAAAATTACAAGATAAAACATTTTATAAGTTTATTTATCTCGTTAATTTTATCAAAAAATACAAGATAATGATATATAAAATGCATTTAATTGATTAAGTTTTATTAAATTTTACAGATTCAACAACAAAACTTTTATCTTTAGAATAAAACCGATGCGAAAGTTTCTACACGAATCGCACTTTGCAAACGTTTGTATTAAGATGTTGATGAAAGATGATAAATAAAGAAAGAGAAGAAATAACCTTTCAGTTGAAATGATGTGAATTAATGAAAAGACTTTCAAACTAGTTAATTAATCCTAACGGAAAATTTAAGTAGATCTTACGCATTCAAAGGACGACTTATCAGTAAACAAACCATTGGAATACCATATAAATTTTTGAAATTCTGAAAGCTAATGTTTTATTAAAATTAAAAAGGAGTATATAAATTTATTTCCTCTTTGAAAGGTGTTAAATACAATTATCTTTTATTTGCGTATTGATTTTAGTTAATTCTTTTATAGGCTTGAATAAATCTTATTAACATTATTTCAATATAAAAAAGTATTTAAATTGTGAAAAATTAAATAAATCCCCAGGTGGCGCTATTAATTTGAATATATTATATAATACAGTATTTTAATATATCTTTTAGTAATTTAGAAATGTAAATTTAACTTTAGAAAATGAAGATATACAGTATAAACTTTATTTATGTATATTTTATAATTTTTAATATATCTTTTAGTAATTTAGAAATGTAAAATTTAACTTTAGAAAATGAAGATATACAGTATAAACTTTATTTATGTATATTTTATAATTTTGTGTATAGCTTACCTATCATATACTGTATATTAATATTGAAACGTCGCTGGCTGATTGGATATCACTTTTGAAGCTGAATCACTGTACCAGTTTTTATAAATAGAGTATCGTTAGAAAGGTTTAATTCTTGAATTTCTGCAGCAGTCAAAATTTTTTGTCGTTATTAATAATTTAAAAATTAAGGAATAAAAATTAAATTTTAAAATTTGTAATTTCTTTAATAAGATAAAATATGCAGGTGGCGCTATAACCTAATAATGGCCGCCATCTAATGAATTCTGAATGTTTCAATTCGGAGGAATTTTTCGAGTGATACTCCAAAGTTATAAGATTAAATTACAAGATTTTCGCTCACTTATATGAACGGGTAATATCTAATAAATATAAAATAATATTTTAGTCATAGTTTTGTTGTTATGATTAAATACAATAATAGAATAATCTGTCAGATATGATTCTAATAAAAATTTCATAAATTCTATTTTTTTTTTTTAATTAACTTATTACAAAAAATTGATTGTGTGTATTCACTTTATTCTTCTACCATTTATCTGACATTCAAGATATTTCGATTTGTGGATAAAACTTTCATAAATTCTATTTTTTTTTTTTTAATTAACTTATTACAAAAAGTTGATTGTGTGTATTCACTTTATTCTTCTACCATTTATCTGACATTCAAGATATTTCGATAACCAGATATCGCAGATATTTGGAGACATACCTTGACTTTTATTATCTGAGCTATATCATTGTTAATTTTGAAGATGTTAAACGATTTCTTTATAAGATGTGCGGTCATTGGAAACAGTAAAACTCTTATAACTCTGAAACTATTCGTCGCACATAAATACATACTAAAATACTTATTTGAAAGGATCTTATAAATTTTCTATTCAGTAATAATTATTTTCTGGTATCAAGCCGCTTGTAAAATATTTCAATAATAATACATGCAGAACATTCAGATTTTAGACCATAATTCTTCATTTATCCATAATATATGACAATTAATTTAAAGGTCTTCACATTATCCGGTTTACAAAATGGTTGCACTTGAAATTTAAAAAATTCTGTACACGTTAAGCTATTTGTCATACGCGATAAATATTACAATCATTTGAAAGGTTTCTGGTAAAAAAAAAAAAAAATAATAATATAAAGTTACAGATTATCATAGTAAAAAGCTTTTTTATGCTTACAACTGATAAATTATAATTTACAGAACTGAGCCGATTCTGTTGAATAGAATATATAACTCATAAATATTGATTTAAATTTTAAAAACTGATAAATCATCAGTTAAGTCCAAAATGCAAGAAAATATGCAAAAATATGATGCATCCTTAAAAAAAAAAAATGAAATTTAGTCATTAATGAACGAACATATCTGTTGTAAAAAAATATAACAGCACTTAAACAGTTTAAACAAGTTATAATATTAAAAAGTAATTATAATTTTACACTCTTAACGTAGTAAATTGAATTTAATAAATATATTTATTCGATTTGCTACAAATAAATCTAGTAATGGTTAATTTTTTTAATCGAAACTTACTTATTCAATTGAGAAAATTAATTAATTTCTTCCATTTTAATTCGAAATATTTCCATTAACAACTCTTTTATTTCATAAATTTTATTTATGAGTTAGCAGATAAATCATTTTGAAAGCTTTTAATGCTCATTGCATCGTTAACAAAGAGGATTTAGAAAAAGAAATCTTATTAGAATCTTTTAAAACTAAAGTTACAATTATTGATAGCTACCATAATGCAGAAAAATAATTTTTTAATTACATAAATAAATTAAAATATGCAAAAACAGTTATATTTTTTAAAATTTAATTGCGATATATATAATTCATTAATAATTTTAATCGTCGTTAATTCATAAAAAAAAAAAAAATTATAATTTATCTTGGAAAAACTGAAAATAATTAACAGCATCGTTAATACTTATCAGTTCTAATATTTAAAAATTTATATTTTTAAAAAATCGTAATGTATAAATGCGTAAAATATTTATTTATAATCTCTACTTTTGGCAAAAAAAAAAAAAATTATAATTTCCTAACAAACAAACTTCAGGATGAAAAGACATTTCATTCCGTGTTATGTACTTCTGTCAACAATCAATGTGCAATCAGAGCTCTCAACCACTTTTCATCATCATCCACATATCCTTTTAAGCGTAATAACTTCAATAATCGATAAGATAAAACCATTAAAAGCATCCAAAATTAAACTGTTTCACTTAATATTTTAATGTTGCCTTTCATTCACTGAATTCCTATATATATGCAACTTTTATATCATTAATCAAAGCAAAATTATACTGCTAAATTTTAATTTTAATAATTTTTTAATACAGTATTGAATTTTCTTATTTTTTAAATAAATTAGATATATATAAATTTTATTTTAATAATGCTTTAAACTCATTTTATCAACCTTTTTTTATGTCTGGTATCATAAAAATAGATATATATCTGCAATGAATAGGATTATACGATTGACAGTATTTTTTATTTTTTTTGAAAGACCATTCCTATTGAGAAGAATACATCAATTTATACATCACGATCATCTATCGTTCACGAATACGAATTCAAATCTCTCGAGATTCATTAAATAGAAATATCAGCGATATATGTTACTCTTATGATGATCTGCTACTAAATCGATTTGCACCTTAAAGTGCACTGCAATAACGAAATATTCGCGTATATTGCATACAAAATGAACAAAATTTATTTTTTCTTCTTTCGTATATAAAAAAAAAGTAAGAAGAGTCTCTGTCATACAATTGTTTACGATCCTGCTTTTGTAGAATTTTATCTGTAACCAGCGAACAAATATTTCTTATTCGTGTACCAGGAATAGCATACAACCAGATCAATCTTTATATATCTTTTTTAAGCAATTATTGGGATGGATAAATTATTAAATTAACTATAGTAAAATATTTAAATGATTATTAAAACAAAAATTATTAATATAAATATGATAGAATAAAAATTTTAATGTGAAAAAAATCGTTTAATCAGCCTTAAAATTTCGAATACATCAGTGACGTACTTAAATAAGTAATACAGCAAATACACCCACATGAATACTACCCACATACTTTTTTCTATTCATGGTTTTCTTCTATTTTATAATATTTATCTATTGTAAATATAAAAGGAAGCGAAAAGATTCATATATCTTTGGAAATATAACTTTTTTTTTTTCTAGATTAAAACAGATATCATTCATAAAGATCTTCTGTGTAATTTTAACTTCACAAATTTTTATATGAAAAATGGGCATTTCAATTATTTGTGGAATTATGTTTCCCATAGTTTTTCCAAAACAAGATGATTTATGGTAAAATTAGTTTTAAAGAATATGTATTGTTTCAAATAAAAAATATTCGTCAACATTCTTTATTTTTATATTCTGCGATCAAGGTTAATATTACTATAAATTTATATAAATTTTTAACTAAAAAAATGCGCAAAATATTTATTTATAATCTTTGTCTTTGGCAAAAAAAATAAATTCTTACAAAAACAAACTTCAGGATGAAAAAAACAGGTAAAATAATTTAAATTAATTTTAATTTAAATTATTTTTCCTGATTTTTTACCAAATTACCTCATCAGGTAATAATCAATAATCAGGTAAAATACCTGATTATTTACCAGGAAATTATTTTACCTGATTTTTTTTATTTAAATTGTGCTTAAAATTTAATATAAATATATTTTTTTTAATTTTTTCCACATAAATAATAAATATAAAATTAAAAAGAAACAATTTTTTCGATTTATCTTTTAGTTACAGTTATTAAAATATACGAAAAGGAAAAATGTTTTAAAACTCGATAATTATATCTACCATTTAATACATGACTCATTTCCAAATTTTATTATAGATGATCATTCCTTAAGAGATGGATTTTTGCGGATCATTAAGCTTGAAAAATAAGCTTGAGAGATTAATCTTACAAAACGAAATTTAGAAATTCTAAATAAAAGGGAGATTAATCTTCTTTTGTATGATCCTTTATAATTTTCCTTTCAGAAGCATTAGAGAATGACATTCAAAAGTCTGCATCTTCTCATATCTTCTAGAAATCTAAATGGAAGGAAGTTTTATGCCATTCACTAAGAATAATGAAAGTTTATCTTATTACGACTTAAATTCTTGTTCTCGACGTTATTTTTATTTATTTTTTATTCATTTTTAATAATTTTACTCGAATCTGACGTTGTTTGTAATCTTTCTCTGTTGAAAATTACCTTCTGCTTTTTAAAATGGAAAAATTTATTTGAGAAAACAATCATTTTGATTTCTAAATGAGTTATATATTTAAATAAACTCTTTTGATATTTATTCACAGTCGTGATTTGGATGCCAGAGAATAAATTAAGAGAAAAGATTAGTTTAAATGGAATCTTCTATATCAATTTTATTAATAATTATAGCTAATAAATATTTATAATATTGCTCACATGGCTTTCTTGCAAACGTTTAAACGTGTTCAATAATAATTTATCTTCTCAAAAAAAATTATATTAAGAAAAATTTACGAAAGTTTTAACCATTTAAAATTTTTTTTTTCTAATTTTATCTATAATTCTTAAGAGTTTTAAAATATTATATTCGCTTATTTTATTATTCATTATTGAATCGATAAGATTATATAGATAAAGAAGATTGTTACGAGAAAATATGGGAAGACACGAAATTTATTTTTAATAGATTGAAGAAAATTTAGATCACAGGATAAAAAAAAATATTTATTGACTTTTTTCTTATTTTGTTTAATTTTTCGAGCTTGTTTCTTAAAAAAAAAAAAAAAAAAAATGTAAAACTCTATATAGTATACATATTTAACAAACACCGCTTAACCTCTTCTAATATTTCTTACAACTAAAAGCACTTACTGCGGTTGAGTTATTTTTTTTTGTTAAGGTAAACTTTCTTAAATTTTTCTTTAACAATCATAATCTAAAGTTTTATGATTAGGAAAGTTTTTTATTTAAATGGTTATATTAATTAGATTTTTGTCTAGAATTTCATTTATGGTGAAAATTAATTTTTAAAAGTTTTTACAGAATTTTTCTATTACTATAATAAAAATAATTATAGATTATGGTTTTATTACGTTAAATCTTTCTTTTTCTTTCAACTTTTTTCCATAAACTATTGTTATAAATATATAAAAATCGATATTTATGCTTGCGCGCACGCATATATTTTTAAAAAAAAGTTAAAAGTTTTTTGATATATTTAACTGAAATCCGGTTGTAATTTTAGATACAAAAATGGTCAAATACGAAGAAATACACTAAAAAAAAAGTAATTTAAAACAAAATTTGTGCAATAATTCATCCGGAGATGAATTTATGTAATCTATAATTTAAAATCGAATGGAATTTTCCAGACTTTAGTCGATATTTCGATCCGTTATGATGCTTCTCTTATGCTTACAAGAGTTATTTCGATTTTGCATCGAAGCAAATTTGTTACTACCATTAACACAAATCTTAAAAAAAAAAATTATTAATATAATCCATAATAAACATTTATGCAAAGAAAACTACTAACAGTTCGTATATATTCTATGCATTTACAAAAAAAAATTATTAATATAACCCATAATAAACATTTATGCAAAGAAAACTACTAACAGTTCGTATATATTCTATGCATTTATTAACATACTCTAACAGTTCAAAACAATCTTCCATTCTGAAATAAATATTAAAATGCATATTTAAAATTCATCAAATTTAATAAGAAACCATGCAGACATTTATTACAACAGTAATTATTCTTAATATAAATTCTAATGAATGATTTAATTGCTTTGCAGTAACTTTAACTTCGTAACAAGTAAACAATTATGCAGTGCTGAACTCAATATATTTACCTAATTTTAAAGCACTTAAAAGTTTAAAATGAATTAAAAAACTATTAGAAATCTTCAATTTATGATAAAAAAAAAACAAATTTGCATTTTATAATGCAATCAAACTATGTTTCTTTATAAAACTTAATAATTTATTTAAATATAAAGTAAATTTTTTTTAACGCTTAAAACTATGAAATGACAAAGCAATCGTAAATAATTATTAAAAAAATATTAAATGTTATTTAATAACTGCATTAAGTTTTAAAATTTTGAAAGTTTTAATTTTATCCAGAAGTAAGTTTAGTTTTAACTTGCAAGTCAAGAAACAACGACGGATATATATTTTCGTAATCATGTTTTTCTATGTTTGGTCGGATGCGTGCAATTTAATTTTTGCAAGCATGTTCGACATTAGTAAACAAAATAAAAGTTGTGATAGAGAGAAATAGATATAAATGATTTTTATCCCCGGTTGAACCGTTTTATCGATAACGCGTGGTACACGTAGAAATTGGAAAGAAAAATCAATAAGAATGTTGGACGTGATCCGACATTAAAACGACAAATAGAAGGTCAGAAATTACTATATTTTATATTATATTATTAGCAGATAATCGCGCATTTTTATTATCATTTAACTTTGAATTTGAACTCTTATATTTAAAAGTAAAATATAGAAAACAATCGAAGTTACACGAAAGTTTACGTGACGATTTTTTTGTTTAGAAGTTTAAATGCGTATAACTGTTTTCTTATTATTCAAAAATCGTGTTTTATATTTTGCAGTTTGCGAATACGTGATGCAATAATATCTTCACGATATCTCGAACGACACGCATTCCTTTGCATTAAAACCGTTCTAAATGAATGTTTGAATTGATGATTAAAAAAAAAAAAAAAAATGTTCTTCATCGAAAGGTAAAATTTTCGAGGTTGATCATGTTATAAAATATAAAAAATATATATAAATTTTTCACTAAGAAATTAAAAAATATGATTGTTATTTACTATATGAACCGCTTATAAAGTAATGTGGTTTCTACGTTGCTAGAACGTCAGTTGTTAACTAGTAAAATTGCACAGTGATTATGAAAGTTTCTATGGCAAATCGGTATTTTATATTCGATTATTTTTGCTTTCACGCGTTTAGAACTTTTCTTACGTATGCAAAAATTGCATTTAATCAAGATACGCAGCGGTGAATATATAAAATTCATGAATATTACATAAACAACTGTCCTAGGTAGAGAGAGTGATTAATCTCAAAAGAAATACTTCTACTTCGCATCAAATTAGAAGAAAATTTTGTTTTTCTTTTTAAATTTATTCTACTATAGATTTTTCTTACAAAATACGAGATACAAATTAATTATACTATACTTTAAATTCCTCTAATGCACTTCATTAAAGAAAATTTATCGCATTCTTCTAATTTTGTGCATTAATTAAAGTAAAGCTTATACAGAGATAAGTATCAAGTCTTAAAATCTGCTTAACAAATTACTAAAAATGTCTAATTATCTTAATAAATTTATAAACACTGTGTAACGAATATAAAAATGTATTTATTTATTTTTAAAATAATTATGCAAATAAACAAGTATCAATATTTCAGTTTACAGTTATTTAATTATGCAAAAAATATTGCTTAGGTGTATTTATTATAAATTTTAAGTAATATTTATGTTCCAGAAAGAGAAAAAATAATCTAAATATAATATTAATAAATCAATGGAGAGATATGTAGTACGGTTTGGATCACATGCCGGATTCTGTGACAACAAACATGCCGAGAACAATGGCTGGGTACATACAGCTGGACATGCACTTACCTGCTAGAGAAGACCATTTCTTCGTGATCCGAGAAGAGTAATCAATAGCACAAATTCACAGATATTAAAACAATCGTTTTTACTATTTATTTCCATAGCAGTAACGTCGCCGATGTCGATTTAGGTAATGTCATGTTCGATGCTGTCGCTCATAACTTCGCTTAAAAGCAATAACTCTGCTTGCACGGTTCGACGTTTACTCTACTTATAGAGAATTCGCGACTGCGCACTAGAATGTGTGTCGTCAACAATCGCAGAGTGAGGGAGAGCAATAGAGAGAGAGAGAGAGAGATTCACTCCAAAATTTAAATATCTCGCATTTCGCCAAACTTTTCAGTTTTTGAATGGCGTTTACGAATCTATTTTCGAGTTTATATTTCAGAAAATTGAGATATTTAAATATTCGCTTATTTTTTTACTTATTTATAAAAACGCATTATTATTCTGTTATTTAAAATAATAATATTTTTTGATAAGCGTGTTATCTCGGTTATCATCAATCGCTGAACTGATCCGCATTAAAAAAAAGGTCACTCTATGTTTGTAAGCGTGATAAACGATTTATTTAAAAGATTCACACGTTTTTGTCAACATATATATCAAGAAAAAATAAATTTCTAAGCTGTAGATCATCAGTAACGCATACGTATGTAGACATATCTGGGTCAATTCAGTCACTCTATGTTTGTAAGCGTGATAAACGATTTATTTTAAAGATTCACACGTTTTTGTCAACATATATATCAAGAAAAAATAATTTTCTAAGCTGTAGATCATCAGTAACGCATACGTATGTAGACATATCTGGGTTAATTCATATTGGACTGTGCTATAGATGCTACCAGTAATAAATCGTAATTTTTTTATGATAAAAAATACTAATAATTTTATTCATTTTATATACAAAAAATATTTTTAAAAATTGATATAATTTTAAATCTATAAAAATTATTTTTCGCTAATTTAATAAGATTATTACGCTGCTATCTTATTCCAACAAGTTACAAAGTTTTGAATGTCTACCGTATAAATAATTAACTTAATTTTGATGTTATATGGTTTAGTAACGATCAAGAATATTATGTTTCCATGGAAACAACTCGTCCCTTCGAAATTTTGACATTAGAGTATCGTATCCGAATAACACGGTTTTCGTTTAATGTATAGCATTTTACACCTTCTATAAAATTCATTACGTAATTAGAATAGTACGATATATAAAATTATTAAATAAAATATAATTTATATTTTAATGGAGATAACATATAAATTATTTAATATAGAAATTATAAATTAATAACGATGATAAATGCATTTTTAATCTGAAATGAGGTTTTCCTGCATAACATCTCTGTCATAATGAGGAGCTCTGGGAGAGATTTTTTTTTCACTTTCCATAATTAAAATTTTATTAAAAAAATGTTGATTTAAAGAAAAATAAAAGATAAAAAAAAAATTAAAAAAAAAATAAAATATGTATTATTATTTAAGTGAATTATTAAAAATAAACAAGAAAATATTTATTAAATGATAAAAATATAACAAACATTCGTATAAATTAAATTTCGCAAATTATTCTTAATTTAAAAAAAAGAAAAAATAGTTTTCTATTATAGTAAATTAGATTATTTAATAGATTTATTCGATAACAAATAAGAAATATATATATATTTTCTTTGCTTACATAAAATGAATGTAATTTATAAATTTTAAACAAAAGTTTCAAGATTAAAATTTAAAGTAGCCGTTCGATTCAATTGTTATGCATAAGTTCGTTCTCCGGGGCAATTCTTTCTATCTGTATACTTATCCTTTCGCATCTTCCGTATCTTGTATCTTCCAAACAAATGAGATATATTCAGATATCGAAGCCTCTTCTTATTCTTACCATCGGTTGTGATAAATAGCTGGCTATTTGCATTATCTAGCGATACTGAAGAGAAAAATATCAATTATTTATATTACAAAATGATTGATTTCGAATCTAGAATTTAAAAACGATCTATAATTTTTGTTTTGTAAACATAAATCTGACAGACGCAAAACAAAAGCAATTACAGTCATACCTGGACTTTACGTCGAATATTTTTTTGATAATAGGAAAAAATAAAAGTCTACTAAACCTAAAACGCGATGTAAATCAACGTTTTCTAGGTGACGTTGTGTAAATGCGTCGTTGTATCGATGCTGATGATGTCACTTCCTGTATATTACTAGACGCTAAGTCTTTTCGCCGAAGTTCATTCTTATTCAACTTTTACGCTGCGTATAAGACTATATTGACTACATAAAATTGAATAAAATAATGTTTAAAATATGCAAAATAATTTATAAAATTATTTAGAAACTTAAAAATGTTATTACCGACGTTACAAGTTATTTATATGGGGATCTAGGACGTTTTTTAAAGAGACTTACGACGTAAGATAAAATATGATAATAATTATAAATTTTCAAACAAATTATAGAACTGATAAAGTACTAATTATGCAAATAACTTATAAGTAAGAAAAACCATTTATATAAATATTCATCGTTAAGAGTAATTTAAAAAAACTTGATGTTTTCTTCTCTAGTCTCCTGACGAATTATTTGATATCTCTGAATATTAATTTGCAGTTTTTAACGTATTGATTTTTATTATTAATTAAATATAATTTGCATTTGTTTAATTGAAACGAATTAATTATAATAATTAATTTAACTTCCGGATTTATAGATTTTTTTCTTGTAAAACATTTAAAATATATTTATTAGTTCGAACGAATTTATGTCATTCAATCATCAATTTACTATGCAAAACATTTGTTTACATAAATCTGTAGTTTGTTCTTTATGTGTATAATATACCCAAATGAAAATGACTTATTTAAATAATTAAAATATTGCAAACATTTATAAAATGCAAATATCCAAATTAAATATACATTTTTACATACGCAAACAAGAGAAAAAAAAATTTAATTACGCGTTTAAAGTCATATTAATGAGTCAACATCGGATATAACGGTTGAAGTCATTAAATATTATAAACAATTTTAGAATTTTTTTGCTGTTCTTGTTAACAACACCGCAAATATCGATTGACTTTTATTATTACTAAAGTAGTAAATTGATTCTTCATTCAGTAAATTATTGTTTAGTGGTGTAATGTTCTTTTTAAATGAAAAAAATCGAAACGGTTTACTGGATTTCTTTCAATGTCGTCCCAATGTTTATCGATCGGATGCCACGTGACAAATCGTGATGGCTGACAATACGAAGAAACACCTTCACGGTTCTGACTTATGTTTCAGATAAAAATCATTAACGATACCCGTATGACATTTGAAAGTATAAAAATCGAAAGTGTTTCCTTTGTAATCGTTTTTATCAAAAGCGCATCAACATAAATGTTGAATATTCTTGGCTTTTTTATATCATTTATGCATGATTTAAATATCGAATTAATCGAGTGATTTATTAAATACTCTTTATTTTTTATATATAAGAATTCAAAAATCAATTGTTTTATATATATCGACAATATTTTTTTTTATGGAGTATTTTTTAGCTCAGCGAACTTTCGATCATTTTTCTTGGCATTGAACCAATTTCGTGAGAGTAGTCCATGATCAAATAAATAAATCTGAAGTACTCAGATTTAGAAATTCAGGCGGGAATCGGGAGAAGTATTAGCATTTAATCTAAAACGAAAATATCGTGTTAAATAAATACTTTTTTTTTTTTACTTTTACGCACCGTCATGCAAATGCATGACGGTGCGTAAAAGTAATGCATGCGATGGATTAAGAACTGATATTATTATTATTTGTTTTTAAAGTCAATTCTTCGATTAATTTTTATTATTTTTTTGTTATTTGAAGAGTAAGGTACACACGAAAATAATCAAGATTTATTTGTTGTTCAATTCAGGTCCAATAGAGTGTATACTGTTTTCATTTCGAAGAGAATTTTATCTTTACAAACAAATTCTACTGTTTACATCAATTAGAATGGCTTTATTGATATATATTTGTACAACTAAATGAGAAAATTTACAAAATAAAAAATATCTTAGGATAAATTACGGGATTTTAATCTACTAATTCGACAATTAAAAAACCTACGCATTGCAAGATAAACAATAAAATTAAACTATCTGACTATTTGAACGCGATTATTTTTAAATTGCTTAACTCTTTAGGAAAATAACGTTTTAATGATGTTAGGAATTGGAACAAAATCTTTCTTATTTACGGGTTTTTTCGATTATACAAACTTAGAAAAGTCTGCTTTTAAGAAAAACATTTTATGTGTTTTGAAAATTTTGTTTATGGGACTCCTACATCAAACTTTGCAGATATTAATAACATTAAAAAGTGCAGTTTACATATAAACATTGTTATTTCTAGGGAAAAAAAGGGAGGAAAATAGGGGAGAAGGAAGGAGAAGAGAGAATGAAAAGAGATTTTCTAGAGGGGGTCTATTTCTAACTTAATTAATAGAGATGGTTATTTGAACGCGATTATTTTTAAATTGCTTAACTCTTTAGGAAAATAACGTTTTAATGATGTTAGGAATTGGAACAAAATCTTTCTTATTTACGGGTTTTTTCGATTATACAAACTTAGAAAAGTCTGCTTTTAAGAAAAACATTTTATGTGTTTTGAAAATTTTGTTTATGGGACTCCTACATCAAACTTTGCAGATATTAATAACATTAAAAAGTGCAGTTTACATATAAACATTGTTATTTCTAGGGAAAAAAAGGGAGGAAAATAGGGGAGAAGGAAGGAGATTCTCTCTTCGAGAATGAAAAGAGATTTTCTAGAGGGGGTCTATTTCTAACTTAATTAATAGAGAGGGTTTAATTTTCTACACTTAATAACATTAAAATTTATATAAATAATCGATTGCATATAATTACTTTTCATGTATTAAATTAATATTATACAGATCGATATTTAAATGTTTT
>AYEL01063306.1:0-17491 GCA_000484575.1 Olivierus martensii
TAGATTAAATATATATATATATATATATATATATATTCGGCGTTTTGTGAATAGAATATATATTATATACCGAAACGCCGAATATATATATATATAGATATATATATATTCGGCGTTTTGTGAATATATATATATATTTCCTGTATATAGGAAATTAACTAATTTTATACATACTGTATATGTATAAAAATAAAAAACTATCTTTGTAATGATTCATCTAAAGTGTAACAGGTTTTCTCCACAACTCCTTAAGATAGGTAATTAATATAAACTGGAAATATTCATATTAAAACGACCTTTTATTTGATATAGGATACATTGTGCTCTTCTGTGAATAAGCAAAATCAATGTACTTAAAAAGTTTCGTAATAATGGCATCTCCTTTATTATAGTCAATAGAAATTTTTTTCATAAAAAATTTGTTTGAAACATTTTTCAAATAAACTAATAATTTTAGGTGCATTTCGTTTAAAATCTATTCTTTGGTTTGTAAACAAACCGTGCTGCAGTGGACTCTGTGCTATGCGATTCTATGCGCCGCTAGGCTGTGCGTGACGGGCTGCACTCATTGTCTTCGAAGTTTAGGCTACATGGCCGTACTCTTTATGATTTTAATAAATTTTGAAGTACCGAGCGTTTAAAATCCAGGAAATAGCACATAGCCACGTGTCTTTCACAGAAGTCGGAGCATAACGAATCCTACATCAAATAAAAGATCGTTTTAATATGAATATTTTCCCGTTTAGATTAATTTTCTATTTTAAGTGATTGCCGGGAAAATCGTCTGTCACACTTTAGGTGAATCAGCCCGTATTGAATACGTATAACATATAAAAAAGAAACATTTTTCATCTGAAAATAATTGTTTAGAATATAATTGAATTTTTCGAAAATTTAATTGATAAAATTCTGATTTTCATCAAAAAACGCATTATCGCTGAAATGATAGACGACTTTAAAAACATATAGACCAAGGTTGAATTTTAATAAAATTTTCACATAGACCTAAATCATCAATAATTAATTGCAGCGTAAAATGTTGATTATTTTTCTGAGTTGAATTATCAGGTTATTAAAAAGTCATTATCCTATGATGATTAAAATTACAATATACCTATAGTCTGTTCCGTTTTGGGGTGGCAGTCACGTCACGAGTAATCGGTTATAATTCGTCCGCAAGAAGAAATATTGATCAAAATACTTTCATGTATAAAGTTTCAAAGTCTCACTACAATCATAATTCGTATTTTTATTCTCAATATTATAAAAAATCTGAGGATAGAAAAAGACGAAATTAAAAAAATCGTAATCCAGAATATTCGTATTCAAGATTATTCGAAAAGTAAGATAGCGTCTTGTTCTTACGTGAAAAATAAGGCGAGAGAAAACATTCTTCATAGTCAAGGGAAGCAGGTTAGAGATACCTAATGTTTACGGCAGATTGGTAGAAGTGAATCCAGATATATCAACAATTTACATTGTAGATTTAGTAATAGAATTAACCAGCTTGTCAGTAACGATTGTTTACAAAATCAGGAAGGAAATGAATGAAGGTGCAGTATCGACATCAAACAAGTATATGAAACGAGTAATCATCAAAGATCGTTTAAGTAGATATAATGATTTTATTAAATTTCTCATTCGCATGAAACATATCACTATTTTTTCTGTACTGATGCCCAAATATAAGTCGTCTACTGATAGACAAATGCCGACCATGTCTTGTCGACGATATTATCGAGAACAACTTTAAAGTAGTTTTATTATTTTTATTAAAATACATAATCTCATTTCTATTATAACTTTTTGATACGAGAACATGAAAATTACTATTCAAATAAATAATAATAAATGGAAAAACGCTAATAAAATTAAAACTTTTATAAAGTGTATTTAGAATAATATCAGAGAAACGATGACTTCATATTTATCGGTAAAATGTCGTAATCTGTTTATGCACATAGTGGATAAATTATTGAAAATGTGCTATTTGTACTTTAATATCTAATGGCGGAAGGATATGCTATTGTGTGCTACGCCACCAGACGACGTCCTTTTTTGACGTCACTGCCAACTCTAGGGTTCTAAATAAGAGGTATGCTCATCCGCCATTTTTGAACTTCGCACATTCATCGCTTCTAATAAAAACAGCTATTTAACTTTTATAAGCATCCATTCCTTGAACAATTCGTAAAGAAAATACTATGTATTCTCTTATTGGTTATCCTAGTTTATATGTATATTTATGGATATGATAAAGAAATATTAGTAATTTTGATAAAATACTGTTATTAATGCTATCAATAGTGTTTTAATTAATTCCATATTTTAAGAAACCGAACTGATTTTAGATGACGGATGCATATATATTTTCAAACTATTTATACGCTGAGTTATATATTTTCCTCTTTAAAATGATATATTTATAGAAATCAAAATCTCCTGTAAGACTGCAATCCGCAAAGTACTTTGTAATAAGTATAGACCAGTGTTTCTCAAACTTTTTTCATTCACGACCCCATTTTTCATTACGAACGTTTCTCAAACTTTTTTCATTCACGACCCCATTTTTCATTACGAGATTTTTCGCGACGCTATTTTTAATTACGAGATTTATCGCGACCCCAGATATTAAATATGAAATAGTATTAAATATGAAATAAAACATACTAGTACATAAATCATTTACACACTTATTAAAATGTACGACCCCATTTTTCATTACGAGATTTTTCGCGACCCCATTTTTAATTACAAAACATACAAGTACATAAACCATTACGAGATTTTTCGCGACCCCAGGTATTAAATATGAAATAAAACATATTACGAGATTTTTCGCGATCCCAGGTATTAAATATGAAATAAAACATACAAATCTTTTTCGTGACCCCAGGTATTAAATATGAAATAAAACATACAAGTACATGCGATCCCAGGTATTAAATATGAAATAAAACATACAAGTATATAAATCAATTTACACACTTATTAATATGAACACAATCAGCCAACTACACTGAAAATTCATATGTTGTCATACGTAATATTGGGTGTTTTGTGAAATTACATATAAACTGAAATTCAAGTGTTTGCCAACCAACCACACCGAAAATTCATATGTTGTCATACGTTAAATATTGGAGTTTGTGAAATTACATATAAACTGAAAATCAAGTATTTGAATTTAATTAGTGAAATTACATATAAACTGAAATTCAAGTATTTTAATTTAATTTTTGCCAACTACATTGAAAATACATATGTTGTCATACGTTAAATATTGGGCATTTGTGAAATCGAAAATTCATATGTTGTCATACGTTAAATATTGGGCATTTGTGAAATTCATATGTTGTCATATGTTAAATATTGGGCGTTTGTGAAATTACATATATTCCAATGTTTGCATTTAATTTTTGCAAACCCCATTTTGGGCCGCGAAGCGAAATGGGTCACGACCCAAGTGAAATCCAGCATTTCGCTTCGCGACCCCAAATAGGGTCGCGACCCATAGTTTGAGCAGCATTTTGCTTCGCGACTCGATTTGGGGTCGCGACCCATAGTTTGAGAAACGCTGATATAGACCAAGTGTATATGACAAATAGGAATAAATTATGTGAGTTGTTTTTTTTTAATTGATAAAAAATCTTTATGCAGAGATTTTTGGGTGCCTATTCTGAACGGTGAAATCAGCTTACGACATTCGACTTGCATTGCATGATGGGATAAAAGTGACGTCATTTCGAAACCGTTTCCGTTTGTTGCTATTCTGATCGATGACTTCCTCTGTTTCGAAATCTCAAAGTTCGACTTCATGTTTCGATATTATTTCGCCGCTAGTGAAATAAAGCAAATACATTCGAAATATGGGAGGACGACTTGTTTATTGCATCTACTAGATCAGTGATCCCAAACTGGCTGCCCGAAAAGCAATTTGCGGGCCGTATGGGCCCGCAAACTTCTGTGCTAATTAATTAATTTACGTAATTTACATATACTGTATTATTTAATTTACGTAATTACGTTATTAATTAATTTACGTTAAAGTTACGTTTCATTCTTTTTTTACGTTAATTAATTTATGTATACACCAATTTTTCATCCATCAGCTATTACCATTTACCAAAAACAAATTGTTTAGCTTACAGATTAAGTATATAAACTTAATCTGTGGGTTTATCCCTCTCAAAGTGGCTCCCTCTTTCATGAACTAGAGGCACTACAGAATTTTTCTCATCAGTCGGACTATACAGAAAAAAATATGAAAATAAATTGTGGGGAGCATTAATCAAGCATTTCCAAATTTATCTTATCATACTCCCCAGTTACAATTTCTTAGTCGCTAATGGCGAGCTGGCAACTGTTATTTCGAGCCCTGATTATTATTATTTATGTATATTATTAAGTATGCAAACAATATTTTTTTTCTTCATTTGTAGGTTGAAAAATCTCCATTTGTAGAACGTCTTTTGAAAAAAGGATATGAAATTTTATATTTAACTGATCCAGTTGATGAATACTCAATTTCTGCAATTCCTGAATTTGAAGGAAAAAAATTCCAGAATGTAGCTAAGGATGGCTTGAAAATTGATGATGGTGAGAAAGCTAAAGAAAAACAAGAAGCTTTATCTAAACAATTTGAATCTCTTACTAAATGGTTAGAAGATGATGTTCTTAAAGATAAAGTAAGATTTTATTTAATATTTGCTTTTGTATAACATAGCTTATTAATAACTTATAATAACTTAACTGAATATTAATAGATATCTAAAGCTGCTATTTCTCAAAGACTCCATTCATCGCCTTGTGCTTTAGTAGCAAGTCAATTTGGATGGACAGGAAATATGGAAAGATTAGCTCGAAGTAATGCACATAGCAAGTCATATGATTCAGCAAGAGAGTAAGTTTTAATTTAAAGTAATAGATTAATATTAAAAACATATTGGAAGTATTTTGATAAATTTATATAAAAATGTATTTTATTCAGTTATTACTTAAGTCAGAAAAAGACATTAGAAGTAAATCCATATCATCCTCTTATTAAAGAACTTCTAAGACGGGTTGAAGTAAGTTTCATTATTTTTATTTTGTATGTTTTTGTTTTCTAAATTTATTCAATCACAACATTCAACCAATGAAATATAATTTAGTTTAAAAATACAATAAGATTTAAATAGTGAATATTTAGTAAGTGTTAGATTGTAATTTCTTAATTCATTTCTTTCTTAAAGAAGTGATACATATATATATATGTATGTGCATGTGTGTGTACTATCATATATAAATAGTATAATATATTTCAGAAATTTATAAGGTAAATGCTTTTTTAACTTTGTTATATTTGAGTAATATGGTATTTTTGTTAGATTCCAAATTATAAAAGTGTTTTATCATATATAAATAGTATATTTCAGAAATTTATAAGGTAAATGCTTTTTTTCAACTTTGTTATATTTGAGTAATATGGTATTTTTGTTAGATTCCAAATTATAAAAGTGTTTTCATATATTTTCTCATTAAGATCTGAAAAATAAGACCAGAAAAGGAGATAATGACATTAATTGAATATTTATATAGTTAAAAAACATTTCTGATGTATGTGCAGTTTGAATATATAGTTAGTCCTCAACTTACAACTATTTGTTCTTATGACTGTGATGTCATACAATAAATTCTGTGATTGATCGATATAGTTGACCAATCACAGAATTTATTATTATTGGTAACATAGAATTCAAGTCCATGTTCATAGTCTAGTGCACAAAAAAGCATCCTTTTTTGTATTAAGTTTATTATGATAAAGTTGAGTGCAAAAATAAATATTTGTAGTGAGTAATCCATAAATTTTAGACATTTTCAACTTATGATGGCAGAGTTCAATTTAAATTGTACATCAAGGACTAACTATATAATGAATGTTGTATCTGATATTACTTAATAATACAAAGTTATAAATCAACAGAAAACTTTAAGGTTTTATCAAACTCCTGTTGTACATCAAGGACTAACTATATAATGAATGTTGTATCCGATATTACTTAATAATACAAAGTTATAAATCAACAGAAAACTTTAAGGTTTTATCAAACAATGCCAAAATTATAAATTTCTAGAATAGAGATTACAAATAAAATTATTGTAGCCTCTGCAAATTTATTATTAATAAGTAAGATTTACTAAAAGAATTTGAATTCTTTACTAGCAACCTTATTTTGTAATAAATAATGTGTGTTTTATGATTAGTTCTTTATATAGTTTTTTGAAGTCTTTTTTTATATATATCACTTTTGTTGTAGCACAACAAAGGTATAGCACTTTTTCTTCTCTAATTTTGATACAATTATATATCATCAATAATTTTTCAATTAATCATAAAAATTTTTCACATTGGGAAATGGTTTGACCAAAAGAATTTTTATTGTAGAAGAAACACCACCTATTGGATTTTTTTTTTCTATCAGTAGAAATCAATAGTAATACTTTTCTATAATTTATAGAACTAAAATGATTCTGAAATTCAAATATAAGTCTTTTTATTTAACTTGTTGTTTTCTTAAAATTCTCAATTAAACTAACAAGGGGAGGACACAGCTGACCCCCCACTGATTTTGTTGTTTCTGAAATTCAAATATAAGTCTTTATTTAACTTGTTGTTTTCTTAAAATTCTCAATTAAACTAACAAGGGGAGGACACAGTTTGGTTAAAATTGAAGCATTTTTATATAACAGTTATTATTAGTTCCCTCTCGCTGGCTAATTTTCATCATCTCAGACTCGTTTAAATTCTTAGCAAGTTTTATATTTGACAAAATCAGTTATAGACACTCCTCTGTAAAAATACTTTAAAAGAAATATTTAGTAATTGTTTAATTCTATATGTAAAAAGTTTTGATATTTAAACCCATTTTGTTATAGAGTATAATATAACTAATTCTAAAAAGAAAAGAGTTTTGTTTTCTTTAATTACCTCCTTTCGTGGAACATTTTTTTTATAAATAATTGCTACTATAAATATTTGTACATTAAAATGAAGAAAAGCAAAAAACTGCTATAGGTGGAGAAAATAAATCAACTTGATAAAAAATTTATTTTAACATATTATATAACTTTCAGTATTTTTAGCAATTGAGCCTGATTCATAATACATTTTTGTTTAACTTTGGCCTTTTCGTGATTTTAGAATAGATTTTGAATTCTCATTATATATTAACTTCGATATTTATTTCATAAAGTTTCGAATTTTCTATTGGTTTCCATTTATCATCACAACAATTCGGTATCCATATTGTACTTCTATCCGTATTTCTTGGAAAAATATATAAATATCCGGAACCCTTTTGAAGAGCTGTTTGTACAATTCAGAGCCGAACAGCCTCCCACATCAGCAGAAAAGTGCACAAATCACCATACGAACGTACAGCAACTACTGACCAAAAATGGCGACCGATGAGTATACCCCTATCTAGAGCCTTAGCCAACTCAAAGCGGAACAGACTATAGATGCATATTCGCATTAAACCAAATAAAAAATTATAGAAACGCTTTTTTACCGTATTTGGTTTTGTAACGCGACAAAATGAATATGTCTACCACCACCAAGAGGGGAAGTGTGGAAAGATAGAGCGGAAGAGGGAACTGGAATTGAGTAAGGGAAAAGGAGTTGGAGAATTGGTTTCCACCAGTGCGATTTTCTGGTTCCTAGCTGTAGATAGACTGTAGAATATTTTATCTCTAATAAACCTGAATTGTAAACATAACAAAATTGGCCTTCAATTAGTTGCCATTCAAATACGAATTTCGTACGAGTATTTTGTACTTAAAACTGAATTAACCAGTACGACTTTCATCGGAGTATTTGAAACCGATGGGTCTCGACATTCAAAATTTGGGCCGACACAGAAAGTGAACAAAAGTACAACTTGATTAACAAAGATATTAAGTTACAATTTAGTCATAATTTAATCCGATTTATTGGATTTTCTGCCAAAATCACGAATAACTGCAATTTACTTTGGTTAGGCAGCTGTCACGCACAGCAGAATCTGGAATAATGACAGTCTATTAAGTAATGAAAAGTTTCGACAACTATTATTAGAAACTTCGAATCAATGCTACTCCATCAAAGAAACAAAGAACATTTCCATCTGCCCAGGTAGGCAATTTCTCCAAATGTTCTTCTAGATTTGATGGTACAAAGGAAGCCGAAGTAGGTACCTTCATTGATGCCATAAAAATCTACAAAGATGAACTGAAATTTCGGGTGAAAACGCATGGCGAGGATTGTCTATGCTTTTGAATGGATTCGCCGCTAAATGATGGTACTGAGTGAAAAATATCGCAGACATCAGGCAAGATGCGATCGCTTTGGTGAGAAAACGTATGGTCTATCAAAACCACCGCAGAATGTATACAGAGAACTGTTTGCTAAAGAACAAGAGCCGAATGAACACGTCGAAGTATTTATCTGAAAAACACGATCTATATTAGCGCAGTTACCGACCAATTCCTTGACCGAAGAAATATAATTACGACATCTTAAGGACGAATGCAGAAAATTTGCAGCCCGGCAGCATCGGCTAATGCAGACAAGCCATAAAACAATTGTGGAGTCCCTGACAATACCAGGAGTGAAAGCTACCTCTCAGCTTCACTGCTACAGATATGGAAAATAGGGCATATTCGTTCTAACTTCCCCTCCTATAGACCACATACCGATTCATCGTCATTAGACTTTTGTGTTTTGAACTTCGCAGATGTTCTTCGAGACTACCCGCGTCCTCTTCCAATCATGAACATCAGTATATTAGCCGTTCTGGAAGTGGAATCGTTTACACAATGCAAAAGTTTGCCTCGCTTCCCATCGTTTTATAAACTTCTGTTAAACAAGGCCAGAAGTTTTCTGACGAAATACTGAATGTTCGCCTAGCCTAGGAAAAATCGAAAACTCAAGCTTGTTGGCACTTGGCAGGTCGTTTGATACCACCACGTTCATCGTGTTTCGAAAGAATGCGATGTACTGTTCGTTCAGCTTAGCTGCAACCATCGACGCAGGTACGCGTACGCTAGCTGAACGAGTCCAGTGACAAAATAGGGATGGCAGCTTCGCATATGGATGTTTTCAAACGCGAGATAACTGAAGTTGAAAGGAAGTTTATTGTAATGTCGAATGCTAAATGATTAGTTTTAACGTTGGAAATAGTATATTTAATAGAACTTAATATAATATTAATTCAATAATTTTTATCTAATAAAATAGTCATTATACCGACTGCGACTCTCCCTTTCGCGTTTGGATTCATCCACCTTAGCTAGGCGCGGCTTTCGTGGACGGACAATAGCCTTGCTGAGTATTGATTTTATTGCAAATGCAGGATTATCCTTGGATATAGCGAATCGAACTTGGTATTTTTCTGATATTCCTGATATTCGCCATGAATTGTGTTTCGAAAATAATAGACCACGTTCGCGGAAGGATTATCGTTATCGACCGTAAATGTTTTACGTGCCGAAGGACAGTCCCTGTCCGTAGAAGATGGAAACCGTTTGAGCCGAGCTCTTGAAATCAATAAAGAAGTCTTCGAGGAAAGTGAGGAACTAACACTATTCACCAAACATTTTATCAACTGCAACAGGTGACCATCAATTATAGCAGTATCATTTTACCATATGGTTATTTTACCATAGTCTCCAGGAAAAGCCGACATTCTGAAGGAGCTGGATAAACTCCTCCAGAAAGAAATAATCGAGGAATGTGAATCATCTTGGACCACACCTATTGTCCTTGTACTAAAAGGGACGGCAGCACTAGATTATGCGTTGATTATAGACGATTCAACGCAATCACAGCTAATTATTCATATCCACTACCTCGCGTGGATGATTTAATTCATTCTACGAAAAGAACGTTAGATTTATATTAGATTTACAATTCGGATACCATCAAATGAGTATGACTATTAAGGGCAGAGATAAAACCATATTCACAACTCCATTTGAAACTTTTCGTTACTTACGCATGCCATTTGGTCTCAAAAAAGCACCCGCGATTTTCCAAAGACTGATGGACCACTTCGTCGTGATTTAAGCAATGTAAACATCTTGGGGTTCATTATTCAAGTGCTTACATTCAGTGCCGGCGCTGATATATATGAGCCGCTTTTATTATTATTTTATTATTTATTAATTTTAACCAAAGATTGCATTACAAACACTGGTTATTAGTTAAATAAAGTATACAAAACGCAGAAACAGTAATACGATAACAAAAAATATTACAAATAAAAACAGTGTGAGAATCCGACAATCCAATAACCCATTAACAAATATAAGAATCAAAATAATCCAAATATTTTTAATAGATTTAGCATACAATTTATTATCAGTGGAAAAGATATTTTCAAATATCTGTACATCTTTAGAAATAATCCTATCAGGGAAAGATCTTAAAAGAAACATTTAGTCGTTTAGGACTAACATCGAGAAACCCTAATGATCTCGTTTTTAAGAATGGAACATTTATCATTAAATCTAATTAGTCAAAACATTTATTCAAATAAAGTTCTAAATATTTTAGGTCAAAATACAAAGCGCGTCCATTTAGCGTTGTAAAATTATAAGGGGATAGTGAAAGCCGTATCTTTTCAAAAACATTATTGACCTGTCTTAAGAGGGGGCAGCGGAAGCCCAAATGGTAATGCCATAGTCTATAATAGGAAGGAAAAAAGTATTAAATATAATAAATTTAATCCGATTTGATTTTAAATATTAGTTATTTCTGTAAATAATACCTTTTCTCATTTTCATTTTTTTATAATGTTTAGAATATGAGGAAAAAAGTCAATTTCCGGTCAAATAGAATTCCCAAATCCGAAACTTCATCAGCGACTTTGATTTTTAAATTATTAATAAATAAATCAAAGGGAGAAGATTGCCTAAATGAATAAAAGACACACACAGTTTTAGAAAAATTAATTTGCAAATCATTCGAAGCGAACCAATCAGTTATTCGGTATAAATCAATTTGTAACCCAGAATGAATAGAATTTAGTAGCTTAATATCATCCGCGTAGGCTATGATTCGTGATTTAGTTATTTCAAAAATCGGATCTAGGTTAGACATCAAAAAGGAGCGTAGTTAGTGGAGACCCCTGAAGAACCCCTCTAGGGATAGGAAACGATTCACACACACATTATGAGAAAACTTAATCATTGCATTTCTGTTGATTAAATTGAAATAAATTCAAATAGAATAATAAGAATTAACAGAATAAGTATCCAGAAGTCGAACAAATAATATGTGATGATCGAGTGAATCAAACGCTGATGACATATCTACATAAACAACATAAGTATCCCGCTTTCGCTCTAAATTTCCCAAAATAATAGATTTAGTCTGAATAAGATTTGTAACACAAGACGTCTTTAGAAATAATCCTATCATGGAAAGATCTTAAAGAAACATTTAGTCGTTTAGGACTGACATCGAGAAACCCTAATGATCTCGTTTTTAAGAATGGAACTTTTAACATTAAATCTAATTGGTCAAAACATTTTAAAATTATAAGGGGATAGTGAAAGCCGTATCTTTTCAAAAACATTATTGACCTGTCTTGAGTAAGAGGGTGCAGCAGAAGCCCAAATGGTAATGCCATAGTCTATAATTGAAAGGAAAAAAGTATTAAATATAATAACTTTAATCCGATTTGATTTTAAATAGTAATTATTTCTGTAAATAATACCTTTTCTCATTTTCATTTTTTTTTATAATGTTTAGAATATGAGGAAAAAAAGTCAATTTCCGGTCGAATAAAATTCCCAAATCCGAAATTTCGTCAGCGACTTTGATTTTTAAATTATTAATAAATAAATCAAAAGGGAGAAGATTGCCTAAATGAATAAAAAACACACACAGTTTTAGAAAAATTAATTTGCAAATCATTAGAAGCAAACCAATCAATTATTCGGTATAAATCAATTTGTAAATCAGAATGAATAGAATTTAGTAGCTTAATATCATCCGCATAGGCTATGATTCGTGATTTAGTTATTTCAAAAATCGGATCTAGGTAGACATCAAAAAGGAGCGCACTTAGTGGAGACCCCTGAAGAACCCCTCTAGAGATAGGAAACGATTCAGACACACTATGAGAAAACTTAATCATTGCATTTCTGTTGATCAAATAGAAATAAATCCAAATAGAATAAGAATTAAAAGAATAAGTATTCAGAAGTCGATCAAGTAATATGTAATGATCAAGTGAATCAAACGCTGAAGACATATCTAAATAAACAACATAAGTATCCTGTTTTCGCTCTAAATTTCCCAAAATAATAGATTTAGTCTGAATAAGATTTGTAACACAAGATCTATTAGGCAATTAATGTTGATAAATTGACAACAGCTAATTTTTCAAATCAAATAGCAAAAACCTAAGAAGAATCTTTTCAAAAATTTTTAGTAAACCAGAAGTTAAAGCAATCGGCCGATAAAAGGCTGACAACAACGGATCTTTACCTGGTTTACAAATTGGAATAAAGTAAGAACTGAGCCATTGCTTAGGACAAAAATTTTGGGAAATACAAAAATTAAATAGAAAAATAATATGGTCAATTAAATCAGGTTGTAGTTTTTTAAGAAACAAAACAGGTATATCATCAGGATCAACAGAGGTATTTTTCAATTTAGGTAAAGCAAGTGAAAAGTCTTTTTTGTCAAAGAAAGTAAAGAACCTTCCAGAATTTCGAAACTTCGTTTTTAAGGGGATGGATATAGTATTAGTAGGAGTATAAGAAAATTTATGTTTCAAATTGTGAAGAATTTCAGTTTTTAAATCTGATGAAATGAAGTTTGGGGAGCCACAAGTTTTGTCTCTCGAAAAACTAGGCAGGGTTTGCCAAAAGAATTTGTTCGAGGTAAGAGTTCGATAAAACAAGGAATTTATATAGGTTATTTTAGCTGTTCTAATTTCTTTTATAAATAAGATATCATGTTTCTTAAATAGTAAACTTCCAAACGTGCGTAACATCTCCATTTCTTGTGAAATTTATTTCTCAAATTTTTCAAAGTACGAATTTTTTTAGTTATCCAAGGGGGCGAATTTGTCGAAAAAACAACTCGCATTTGAACAAAAGCACTAACAGCTTTATGAAAGTAAGAATAACGCGTATCAAACTTAGATTGGAGATCAATACAGTCCGAGTAAATATGAGACCAGTCTAAACCAGATAAGTATGTCTGTATAGCGGACCAATGAGCATTTTTCCAGTCAAGTATAGACAAACGATTAATTTCAGTCTGGGAAGTAATAAAAGTACTACCGAGATGCATCGAGAAAGATATCGAAGCGTGATCAGATGGGAAGACATAAAAAGGCGGAAACGAGATGTTAAAGTTGTTGAAGAATAGCGGGTCAGAATCGTCAACAAAATTATATTTTGAATTTCTAACAGAGTTATTAATCGGATTAATTAATTTAACCATAATATCATTTTTATTAATCACGAACAAAAAGGTCCAGATAATTCGCATTTCGAAGGATTTAGAATTTGTTGTTGAAAAGCAAAAAAGAAAACAATTTCGTTCAGAAAAGTTATTTCAAAGTTATTCGCTTTTGAGTAAAAAGGATAACCAATTGTTATTTGGAAAAATCGGTAAGTTAAAATCACCTAATAAAATAACAATGTATGTAGAGTACCTTTTAATTAAAAGATTCAAATCAGTTTGTAACCGAAAAATTATATCGGTTCTATTGTTTATAACCAAATCTGGCGGAAAATAAGACAAACAATAGCACATGCGCAGTGAAGAAGATACAACAACAACATAAAAATCCTTATAAACTGTGAACAGACGAAAATTATCAAATTTTGTTAATATAAGACCACCACCTCGAGAATAATCACGATAAATATTGAATTGTTTATAATGAAATTTTTGACAAAGACTATTGATATCTGTACAATAATCATCATGGAACCAAGTTTCAACTAAAAATATATTATCATACCCTAAATTTAAGAGTATTTCAAAATCACACATTTTATTGTTAAGCGATCGGACATTCTGGTAGAAAGAGGTAATAATTATCTCATTAGAAAAATTAGAATTCTGTGATTGCTACAAATTACCATATCTGGCTGTATTAGTATTATAAAAGTATCGATAATTTAAAACTGATTTAGCATTTGTATGACCAACAAAATTTGCAGAAGAATGTTTAGATTTAAATATTTTTACCAAAATGTTATTCAATAGATGGCCAAGCGGAGCTGTTAATAATCTCATTATTTTATTTGAATCTAATGAAAAAAGAAACGAAGCATAAGTTTGATATTTTGTTTTGAGTTTAGTCACATTAACATCAACATGAAAATAATGAATCAAAAAATCTTTCAGCTGTTGTATTGTAGTATCGGGATGTAATCTCCTCACAAAAATTATTTGAAGGTGAGAAAAATCAGGCATTGGAAGAAGAACTGGGATTGTAGAAGTATAATTATTCGACACATCGTCATCTAAGGGGAGAGCATGTTGATTTAAGCTAACAGAATCCTTATCACCATGTATAAGGGTGCTAGCACCAATGTGTTGATTTGACTTCAAAGAAGAACTCTCCATAACTTCATGATTTCCCATGAAGCGAGGAGGGATATCTCGAGAATCAACAGATTTGACATCAGGCACATCATTACAGACATTAGGACGTAAAATTTCATCAGAAGAACTAGCAGTCTGTTGAACCAGATAATTCAGATGGAAAAAGTTCGGGTAACTGTGTGACACCAGTTTTTACTAATCTGTACAAAGTGGGTTTTTGACAAAATATGATTATGTCGTTCCAAATTATCAATCGTTTCTTGATAAGCATCTTTAACACAACTTAGCTGCTCATCAATAGACGACTTTACATGTAAAAAAACCTTCATCTAATTGTTGAATACGATTTAATAACTTAAAATCATTCTCGCAATTATGTTCAATAATCTCAATAATATGATTTAATTCTTTCGATTAAAGTAGTAATACATCGAATCCAATTTATCATCAATTGCGGAAAGTCGAATATTCAAATCTTCAAAAGATTTTGACATAGACATCTCAAGCGCACTTGAGAACAAAGACACCAATAATTTTTTATCTTCACTCGACTCACTAATCACAGTCGACTGACTATTAATTATATCCTGAAATTCATTATTAACTGAAGAAGTGTTATCTAAGTTATCATTACCTTGGTGTTTATCCTTTATATCAGATGAACTCGTTTTCAAATCCTTACAGACAGTACAAAGAATAGATTCTTTATTTCGTTTTGACATCTTCGAAAATTAATTTGTGAGATACCAAAACACTGTAAATGTTGATTGTTCAAACATCCAGAACAAGTAATGAAACTGTCTTGACCAGGAATAAATTCATTACACGAAACACAAGTCAGTAGAGAAGGAGAGCATCAGACACAGCGCCATCACCATAGGAAGCCATATTTATAATGTGCAGAAACCTACGTTGGCAGAAAGTGATTTCGCATCTGCAATAAATTTAGTTTTCGAAACTATATTATTTTTTTACAATACTATTTTTGTATTAAATATTTATACGCTAGTGTCACTTTTTTAATTTTGGAAATTAAAAATTTGTTTCTATAAGTCAATGTAAAACATTAATTAGGATACTTTTAAAAAATTAATTTTTTTTCGTCATGGACTTTTTCCAGTCATTTCTGGCGCCCCCTATAGTTCAGCGCCTTTGTGCGGTGCACAACCTGCACACCCACTTCCGCCGGCCCTGCTTACATCGGTGCATCAAAGAAAGCTACGGCAGCACCCACCAGAAAGAGAGATAGACCGCGTAAGAAACCTGCTCCCATTTCGGGACAAACCTTGGGAGCAGGGGATTGTAAAAAGACGAAAGGTGTGTCCGCCACTACCAAGAGGGGAGCAGGGAACGGGAGTTGAGTAGGAGAAGAGGAGTTGGAGAGTTGGTGGAGATCAGTGCGTTGTGTGATTCCTAGCTGCAGATAGACTGTAGAATATTTTATCTCCAATAAGTCTGAATTGTAAATGTAGCAGCTTTTAATTTTATTTTATAATTGTTATTTATATCCGAAAATTTTAATATGAAATATTTAAAATTAATTCATTTTGTGTGTCATGGACGGGATGCAGTAGTTTACCCCTCGAGAAACCGGGTTCAGTTTCAGGTCCCACACTTCTAGTTTTCAAGTGGGGTCCAACGCCGGTCCATTCAATCTCGTTCTTCAATATTCCAGTTGACCCCATCATGGGTGTTGGCCAGCCTGTGATGGGGTCTATAAGTGGCTGTCGCAGGTACAATATATTCGTCGTGCGATAGGGCGGCTTAACCTAACTCAGGGAGGGGTCTGGAAAATTCGCCCCCTGCATTTCGCCTCCGACAATTCGCCTCCTACATTTCGCCCCGAGAACGTTTCGCCCCCGGATCATTTCGTCCCCGGAACATTTCGCCCCCAGCACATTTCGCCTCCAGCACTTTTCGCCCCCTGCACATTTCGCCCCCCTGTAGATAATAAATAGGCTACAAAATTGCAAATAATACACCAAGCTTTTAATGATTCTAATTTATTTTATTTTAATATAATAAATGCACATTATTATCGTTTAAAACTCGAATTTATATGCAATACCTCTAAGGCAATCAATCAGAATATGATTTTGAAAAAGTTCGACTATTCTTTTGATATGCATTAGTTCATTCTGCATTTTAAGTTAGGAGATAAACTAAAAACCGAACTATTGTTGGCTACAGACAACACAAAATCAACAGACGAAGAACCAACCCCAATGAAAAGTAACTCCTCGCGATATTCAATTCGCATTGCGAGTTTCGTATTTTGTTTTTTAATCTTGTTTACATATTTATCTATGTTTTCGTTGTTATTATTATTATCCTTAACCGTAAATCAGTTAATATTAAAATATCGTCGAAATAATTTTTCTTTGTTGTTTTTTATTTAGGTCTTATTACCGTAATAGTATTAATTGCAGTAATGTCATATTGGTATAGTAACAGATAGGAGAGGTATGGGTGCGCTTTTACCCATTTTTATATTTCCGGAAAGTTTTTTTTCTCAACATTACAACTGCTTAAACTGCGTATTTTTTTATTTCGCTTTCTCCTATATAACGATGAAGCGTTTTTTTGGTGTATGGTATTTTGTAAACATTTTAATACTGTATCGAAAAGTGCTTATATCTTTAATTAATTCGTTAATTATTTAACAAGTGCAATATCGTTATAACAAGTCTATTTCCATATTATATTGATAGTTACTGCCTAGCACAGTTTATTCCCACTTGAAGTTCGAGGATAAGTTCGGCGAACTTGTTTCGAATTATTAATGTTTAAGAATTCCGAAAGAAATTATCAAATTTGTATTATAAATATTTCGAATGTATAAAGTCTAAAATACGATTAAAAATCAATGTTTTGTTTTTAAAAATACATTAA
>AYEL01063307.1:0-23070 GCA_000484575.1 Olivierus martensii
TGCAGGGGGCGAATTTTCCTGTAAACCACTCAGGGATGCACAGATTGTTCAAGCATGGATTCACCGTAACTTCTAGGAGGGCCACCAAAAAGACCACGAAAGTTATATATCATATCACGTTTATTATTACATGTAACAAAGAAACGTAATGAAAATTAAACAAAGAATTTTTAATAGGATGCGTGGTATTGCATTGATTTGACAATTTTTTCGTGTTACTTTGGACATTTGTAGTAGCCAAACGCAAAATTGGTTCTGAATTTTCATTAATTAAGTGCCAGTGCTGCCTTGTGTACGTGTATAATTTTTTAAATTCCCTATTTCACATACATAAATATAGCAAAAATAAAAAAACATGTTTATTATTACAAATATGATTATTATGTTTTCCTTATTGTTTAAAAACATATTATCATTATAAACATAATTTCACATCAGAAAAATATTATTTGAAAATGCATGGTTCAAAACTACAAATAATATTTCGTTGATTGTGTGACTTGTTAAAGTAACATATAGTAAGGCGCAAGGCCCCAAACAAATCAATGGAAGGCCGCATGCGGCCCGCGCTCCGCGGTTTATGCATCCCTGACCTAACCTAACTAAAACCTAACTTAACCTATTCTAACGGAACCTCACATCTTAAGCAACACAAATTGATTGGAAGGATATTCTGAATAAAACTGAATTACTAAAGCAATTATTATAGCTAGACGTTGTCTTTACTTAATATTTTAATCAGAAATTTGATTTTATGAATTATTTCTAAAAATCATATTAAAATATTTTTATGTTCAATGATGTTTCTAGATAGTCTGTAAATGTCAAAATTTATTATATTTTTATTGCAATTTGCATAAATAAGAAGTGAATGAAAATGAAAGTAGGATTTCATTAAACACGAATTAAGGCATTAGAGCAGTAATGGCTATAAGAATTTTAAAAATGGGATATTCCAATTTATAATAGATTGGTTCTTGTATAATTCTAGTATTTTTAAGAATTAATATATATAGTGGCAGCCTATTTATAGTTACATCATTCTGAAACGAATATGTTGCCACGTTCGAATGAATTAGTGACAGAATGAAATAATCAGAAATCTGATAAATATAATTTAAAATATTTATTTCTTCCAATATGAGATTCATATTAAATATAGGAAGAAGTGAGAGTCTATTAATAATGGAAACGAGTGTGGGGTCACAGAATGCCCCCCCAAACGAAGACGGAGCTAGAGAAATTCCAAAGAAGGTGGGAAATCGGGTGTGGGATATTTGTACATTATTAATCTCCACCTCGATTAATTTTTGAATTGCGATTAAAACTATAACAGAAATCAAAGTGTTAGATGGCCAAGCAGAGCTGTTAAAAATCTCATCTATTTTATTTGAATCTAATGTAAAAAGAAACGAAGCATAAGTTTGATATTTTAAATTGAGTCACATTAACATCAACATGAAAATAATGAATCAAAAAATCTTTCAGCTGTTGTATAGTAGTATCAGGATGTAATCTACTTACAAAAAATCTTTGAAGGTGAGTAAAATCAGGCATTGGAAGAAGAACTGGGATTGTAGAAGTATGATTATTCGACACATCGTCATCAGTGGGGAGAGCACGTTGATTTAAGCTAACAGAATCCTTATCACCATGTATAAGGGTGTTAGCACCAATGTGTTGATTCGACATCAAAGAAGGAGGACTCTCCATAACTTCATGATTTCCCATGAAGCGAGGAGGGATATCTCAAGAATTAACAGATTTGACATCAGGCACATCATTGCAGACATTAGGACGTAAAATTTCATCAGAAGAACTACCAGTCTGCTGACCTTCACACTGGCCACGCGAACCAGATAAATCAGATGGAAAAAGTTCGGGTAACTGTGTGACACCAGAGTTTTAGAAAAAATTGTTGATAAATTTTAGTTTTACCCAGGAATATACTTAGCGGTTAACAAGAAAGTATAATAAAAATGCCATTTTTTCAGTATAGCTCTTCCGGATTTTTGGAACCTTGGGCCTGTGCCTATTCGGCTTCTTTCTAGAGCCCTCTTTTGTTTCAATATGTTATTATAAAGCTTATTCATTAAAATTATTTGTTTAAGGAATGTAATGCATATTTATAGATTAAAAAATCCAACTCCGCTTGTCTTGAAACCAAGTCTAAAATATATTTCCTACCAGGGCCGACGCAACATACGATCGAGCGGAGCACCCTCTCAGGGCCCCAATATTTAAGGGGTACCAATAGGTGCTGTCCATTTTGTATTTTGTTATTATTATTGTAATAAGACACAATTATTTTCAACACAATTTAAACGGTGAGCCGACTGGGCGGCTGCCCAAAAAACCACCATCAAAACTGACAACTTGAGGGGCGCAACAAATATTTTCGCTCGGGGTGCTAAAAGCCCTAGAGCCGGTACTGTTCCCTATATTCGACCAAATTTGTTGTTCATAGGACCAATGAACAACATTTAATTAATTGATAGATCACCATAATAAATTCATTTGATTTATTAAAATCAAATTCAACGTCCGATTCATCATACAGACCGTCGTCATTTGCGCAAGTTAATGTGCAGCGCTAAAAAAAGTTACGAAAATATTTTGTTAATACCGTAACGAATGCTATATAATAGTAACCGTTAACTTAATTATTTTTAACCTTCATTTCTAATAGCGGAAGCGCATTTCTCGAATTAAAATTAATTACATATTTTCATATTAATGTAAGACGATCGCAGGCTTAAAAAAAGTGCAACGACAAGTAACGCATTGGTGGTATTTTTTTTGACGAATATAAAACAGCTGTTTCGTTTAATTAATAAAGGTCTTTGTGACGTTTCGGTAATATTCTGTTCTAGAAAATGGAATCTCTATTCTGGTTATCATCAATCAGTAAAATGGCTTTTTTTTTTTTTTGACGAATATAAAACAGCTGTTTTGTTTAATTAATAAAGGTCTTTGTGACGTTTCGATAATATTCTGTTCTAGAAAATGGAATCTCTATTCTGGTTATCATCAATCAGTAAAATGGCCAATTAGACAATCAACGGGATTAAGTCGTCAAGGCCGCATCTATTGTTCGACTAAATTAGCATAGTTTATTTTTAAACTCGAGACTAAAATTATTAATCGAGTGAAAAAAAAATTGCGTTGAATTTGAATATATTAAAATTTACTTAATATTCTATGCCTTAAATATCTAGCACTTATGTAAAATATATATTTTTTCCTGAATGAATAATATGTAAAATCTAAAAATCGATACGTTGTGGTAATTCGAGAGTAAAATAATTGAAATTTGGTTTAAAACCGGCTTTAGGAAAGTCTTCATTATATGTTAGTTAATAATAGATGTTGAATAGTTGCTGACGAGCACCTTCGAAACACTAGCCTAATAGAGTATAATGCACTTATTATAATACAACTGCCAAGATGAAAGTTGATATGAATGTTCAAATTTTTATTTTTGAATGTTTTTTTGATATTAGTGTTTCGTTTCTACGTCATAGGAAGAAAACTCCCAAAGATTAAAAAAAATATTATTCTGATTGTTTGGAATATGAAAAAAATGAGATGGTAAAATTAGAATAAATTTGAACAAAAATATTCGCCTAGGTATGCAATTCTCAACGGTGGCAATTCATTTATTTATTGGAATATCTGAAATGTATGATCGACGAAAAGTTTTATTTCTGCATCGAATAATAGCCTATATTCTAATTTAACTAATACATCACAACTATAAAACAAATACCGGTGTTTATATTTATATATGTATAGTGTTAATCGCTGTACCGATTAATCGACATCGATTAAAAGCAATCGATGTATCGATTAATCGACATCGATAAAAATAATCGATGTATCGATTCTTTTAATCGATGTCGATTCTTCGATAATCGATACTCTTCTAACCGGTTAATCGATAATCTTAATCGAGGTATCATTCTTTTAATCGACATCGATTAAAAGAATCGATACATCGATTCTTGCTACATCTATTATTTATCGGCGATTCCGATTATATATTGATTAAAAAGAATCGATGTTTAATCTTTAATCGATATCTTTCGGAAATACATACATCTGGGCGCAATATATTTATAGAAATATAGTAGATTCTTCCTTATCCGGCATCGCTTTAATCAATCACATTTTCGATCGAGCTATAAGTTGAAAAAACGGAAAAAAAAAAAAAAAGTTATTGGGAAGGAAAAAAGCATTTCACACTGCCATCGATATAATTTTTTTATGAAAATGGCGTGATTTTGCTTCAAAAACGAATTTAAATAAAAAATAAAATTATCGGTCTGTTTAATAAACTATATAGGATAAAGTGGTCCAGAATGAGACATGGTCCACAGTGAAACAAGTCATTTTTCCTACATCCGGTGCTTTTTTAGTTAAATATATGCCGCCGCCTAAATATAAATTCTTTATCGCCATTACCCATATGTCTATTTTCAGAACTCTATATGAAAATTTTTAATAATTTTTTTGTTTTCAGGTGAGTTTTGTAAAATTTTTAGTTCCGGTTTTTCTTTATCTGTTCTAGATGGTGAAAGTGTCACAGATTACTAATACAGATGGAACACTTAGCTAAAACAGGGAAATTTCAGTACCACAGCGCCTCTCAGTTAGGTGATTTAGTGTATTTTTTCTTGAATGTAAAAGTATAATTTTTCAAGACATTGACCAGTATTAATATTTCCAAAATCATTTAAATAATAAAGGATATTTTTATATTATACGTCGTTTTCTGAAGCTTGAAAATAAAATATAATTATATGAACACACAGGTTTTATTAATGTTTAAGAATTCCGAAAGAAATTATCAAATTTGTATTATAAATATTTCGAATGTATAAAGTCTAAAATACGATTAAAAATCAATGTTTTGTTTTTAAAAATACCTTAACTTCTTAAAATCGGAAATAAATCGAAAAGGTGGCATTCACAATAACGATTATACTGGAAGTACAGCTATTTTTGTGATGTCATATCCTGACTTCTTTTATTGGCTTTGTTAATGATGATTAACTGTTAGTAGCGCCATCTAAGTTACGTTCTAAGCAATGTGATGGTTCTTTATATGACTACGTCATTTTGAAAAGTTACCATTTAAAGTATATGAAGTGTTCCATCTGTATTAGTAATCTGTGGAAAGTGTTGACAAAAACAACATTTTTGCTAGAAAGTAATAAATTGTGCGTATTATTCTGTTATTTACTGGCTTTAAAAGTTATATGAACTTTTTTTTACTGAAGGTTTATGTTTCAAGGATACGTACTACATTGACACATCAAACAGTGGTCCATACTGAGACACTGTCTCACTATGGCTCATACTAATAATTTTGTGCATACATTGATCACTGAAAGCTTGGATTCATTTAAAACTTGCAAATTGTAACCTAGATACCTCAAGAAAGCGTGACGAGAAACAGACTAATATTAGGGTTTTTAAAGAGGAAGATAGAGAAGAATGGTCAAAAAAGTTAAAGATTATGTTTTTATTAAATCTGAGAGAAAAAGGGAAAAGCCATATTTTTTATTGCCAATTTGACTAAGGATGTAGATGAGGATGAAGATTTGAAGGAAATTCCTAAGAAGTGGAAAAACAGGGTAATTTTTCGTAGTGTTGGGCGCGAATGACTCCTGGAATCGGGAGAGTCGATTTCTTCAAATCGCGGCACTGGAGTCGCATCGCATGCGAGGAACCGGTTCCACGAACGTCATAATCACCCACGCGGTGACGTTATCTTTAACTATTCGTGGTGTAAATGTAAATGTTCTTAGAAAGTTTTGAGTGTAAGTAGCAGTTATAGCGTTCATTTAAAATAAAAAGATTAAAATTTCACAAACTTGCCACACCCTCAGTCATTAAAATGTAAATGTACTTGTTTAATTAAGAACAGGCTAAAAAGTACAAGGCCTACTAACGTTATTTGAAATGGCCGAAAAATTCTGCGAAACATTTTTTAAATGTGGAAGCTAAAAGAACTATCCATTTCAGAATATATTTCAAGAATCCTGTTATTTTTGTACTAGATTCGTCATTCTTTGAAATTGCTAACCTCGAGCGTATTTTTCTGTCTGTGACGCCGCGTAATCAATGATTTCACGTAAGAGATCGGCGGTATGGGACCACTTTGAGGAAGATGGAAGCATTCCGAATAAAGTAGTATGTCGCATATGTGGAGTAGTACTTACTTACAATAAAGTCTATAAAACATTCATTTAATAACTATATCTTCTTTACTGCTGTTCATTAAAAATGAGAACGTTTTTTCTTTTTAACAATATCAACTTCACTTTAAATATGGAAAAAGTTCAGAAAGTTTGTGTATCTTCTCTCTTTACAAAATCTGTAATCTAACCCACTAAAATCTGCTATAAAACAATCATTCCTTGGCATATACCCCAAAAAATTTATGAATAAAATGTTTTTCTTCTCTCTCACATTCCTCTATTGAAGAATAAAAACTTACTTTTTATCCAAGAACTGTACGTTTGGAACACAAAATATTCAAATGGCAACAATTAATGCAATCACAAAATTCAATTTCAAATAAAAATTGATAATAGACTGGGTATTGTTCTCTCATGGCAAACTAGCAAAATTGCATTTATGACTAATTTTAGCAAAATCAATCATTGCATTTTGTATGTGTATTGTGTGTCCCAAGTATGGATTTACAAAAATTAATGAAAATGTTTTGTGTTATAGGAGAGTTTATGTAATTTTCTAAATGTATTAAGTAAAAACTGTGTTGTAGAAGTACCATGTTATATGAGGGTTTCCGCAATTTTGAAATTGTGTTGGAGCGAAACAGTGTTGTAGGAGAACGTGTTATAGGGGGAATACCTGTATTAAAATTTTATAAATTGTTAGTATTTGCTATTTTTTTTTCCTACTCGTAACTATACTTTTATGAATTAGACAATAATATATATTTAGTCCAAATTATTACATATATAAAAAAAAGTTCTAAAAATGATTAAATGAAAAATTTTAGAACATTAGCTTCTGAAACTATCTCTGGATAGTTTCTTCATTTCTATTTTATAACACTTTTACTATGATGTAGATGGTTATTTCACATTTAGGAATTCAGACTATCATCATCAAAACACTGAACTAAAAAATATTCTTAGTTCAGTTATAGTTTTCACATTACTGTTTATTCTATTAATATGTGAATGTAGACTTGTTGAAAGAATTTTTAAAAAAATTTCTGAAATGAGAAAAAAGTTCTCATTTCAAAAATAGTCTTCTGAAACATCAGGAAAGTTCTGATATCTCAGAGATTTCAGTTTTTAATAAAATTATTTGAACTGCATTTTACAGAGATAAAAATATATAGTTAATTTTTTTAAATTGTAATTTCCATTTTTAATGATAACTTCATTAATAAAATCTGACTCTGGATTAATTGGATTCTATTTTTAATAAAATGAGAAATTACATAAATATACAAAATATTTACCTGATGCGCTCTACATATGAGATCCAAATCATGTTTGTGCAAAAATTTTGCAACAACATCTGCACCAAATGTGTAGGAAACACCTCTATCATTTTCACCCCAACCCATAACATCTTTATCTGGATCTGACCATAAGAGGTCACACAACAATCCTTGATCCGGCACATCTGTTGGGCGCATGATACGACGAATCTGTTCCATTGACTGCAAGTCAGGACTCAATCCTATTAAAAACTTTTCATTAATATATATTTTAACATATTAATTTTAAAAATATATTATAAAATAGGAACACATGGAAAGAATGTAAAAAAACTGTTGCATGATTGATGCTGAATATAAATATGATGTTAGAGCATTATATTCTAATGTCAACAAACAATATATTCAAAATAAATAAACTAAAAAATCTGAATTTTTATAATGCTGTGAATTAACACTTTATATTCTATTATTTTATTTCCTCATTATTTGTTAAAAAAAAACAAATTCTATAAGGAATATTGTAATATATTATTATAGTTCACAATGTAATTAAAAAACAGATCTGCATTCTGAATGATAAAATCATTATAGAAAGAAAATTTCACTATTTGATGATCTTAGTAATTTTCAAATCATGCCCACAAGGATGCTTTAGTTGATATTCAATATTTTTAAATTTTACTGTTATATGAAATAAAGTCTGGAAATCACTTATTTAGAGTACATCAATACATTTTATACAATGAACAAATGAAAATCTGTTACCACCTTGTTTCTTTTGATTTATCTATCTATTCTTTGAGAATCATACAGAAAAGAAAGAAGCATTATCATTAACCTGAAGGTACTCTGATCATTATTCAATAAATTATCAAATTAAAACAATTCAAGTTATACAGCAGAAACTATAATGATAATATACAGTATTGAAATATCTGAAAAGTTTCTTTCTTAAGTTTTATATATTTTTTTTAGTGCAATAAATCAAACACCACATTTAAAAATTAATTTTAAAGCTATAAGATCTTTCATCATTTTAGATCAATGTGTACTACTAGATTAAAAATTGCACATCTGTATATTAATGATAAAATTTAAATATACTTCAGTATATAATTTCAATGGGGATATATAATTCATTATATCTTATCCTAATAATATTTTTATGCAGTAATAATTATCAATAATTAATACACAAAAATGTTAATAATTATTAATAAAAAGAGAGGAAAAAAAAATAATGTCAGAGCAAATATGCACAAAATGTATTTTTTGGGAATGCATATCTTATAGTCAGTAAGATATTATATCTTTATTTTGAATTGCTAATCTATTAAGTAATTTTTTTTTCTAAAAATTTTAACAAATTCAATGAAACTTAATATTTACAAATATCTATATCAATAAAAGTATGACATTTGTTTTTAAAGTTAACTACTCAAAAAACCATGCAGAAAAAAACATTTTTCATACCTCCATGACAGCAAAATATTTTCTCGTCAACAATTGCAGCAACAGGCAAGCAATTAAAGCAATCCGTAAAAGTTTTCCATAATTTAATATTGTATCTTCTTTTACCTATTGAAATAAAATTTTAAAACAATAATTTACTAACTTAAAATTTCAAAAATATATTAGAACAATGAAAATTTTTTTAATTTAGATATAATTTTTATTTTTGAAATTTTTTTTTAATAATCATGATTTGAATAAAGATTGCAAGAAGCATTGCAAATTCTCCTCAAAATCTGATTGTTTATTTTTTACTGCAATTAAAAAGAACAAAACTATTTGAACAAATTTCTATATCCTCATTAATAAAATTATACAAAGGATTCTCAACTTACAATAATTTATACTCAGTTAATAATTTATACTATAATTTTTTAAAATGAAAATTCATATTTATGACTGCAACTTTATTGTTCATATATTATTGATATGAAACTATAAGCTGATTTCTTACAAATTCATTACTTTTAAGATTTTGTAAAAATTATTTGAAAAATATTTATAAAATACTTAGAAATTCTTTAAAATATAATGAACAATGATTTACTTTAATAATAAGCAGTTATCAGTAAAAAAATTTATGTTTTTACTTACATTCATCATAAAATCCATAAATTCTATTAATACTTGCACATTCATGATTTCCTCTCAATAAGAAAAAATTTTCAGGATATTTTATTTTATAAGCCAATAGAAGACAAATTGTTTCTAATGACTGTTTTCCTCTGTCAACATAATCTCCTAAAAACAAGTAATTGCTTTCTGGAGGAAACTGGCCATATTCAAATAACCTAAGTAAATCATAATACTGGCCATGAATATCACCTGAAAGAAATATATTATTTATTAAATATTTTGCATTTCTATAATAATGAATTACATAAATTAAAACTGCTAATTTAATATGACTGTTATTTATCAAAATAATGAAATATAATACAATTTCAATAATAAAGAAATCAAAAATTATTCAATAATATTTTACCTATTGAAATAATGCTATAAAATATCATTTTTGATAGCATTCAGCTATCAAAAATGATATTTCTTCTGTGCTGAGATTTTATTAAAATTAAGCTTATTTGCATATACAAGTAGTTCTCGACTTAGGATATTTTTTATAACCCCACTTTAAATTGAAAATGAATCAAATTGGTAATAATTTTAGTAGTAATAATAAACAATGGAATAGCATATCCTTTAAAATAGTATAATTGTTGGATTTGATCTTGGGCCCTCAAGCTTATAAAATAATTTAGAATCGAATCCACATCTATAAGCTGATAACAGATTGCTTTACTACATTTCTAATAAAACAAAAAAATATTTCTAGACAATATGCTATGAAAACAGCCAAGTTTAGAATATCATTACAGCAACTGAAACATCAGAATATAATAAGGATTACTTTTATAAAACATTAAATTTATTACAATTCTGTTTATAAAAAAAATTTAAATAATTTTTCTAATAAATACCAAAGTGAAATACAGTGGGTGATCGGTTAACGAACATAATCTGTTCCAAGACAATGTTCATTATCCGAATTGTTCGTTAACCGATCATCAATTTACCATAGGTTTTTATGGGAATTTGATTAATTCATTCTGGAAACTCAAAAAAACAAATAAAAAATTATATAATTTCTTACTACATTTATTTATATGTAATAACAATAATACGTACATATATAGTCTTGCATTTTAATCTATTATGTTTATTTTCCTTTAAAGAATCTGTCCAATTTTGACTGCTTTTCCCTCTTCTTCAGGATTTTTTGGAAGTGATTAATAGCATTGTTGTGGTAGTTAATGGTAGAGATCCCCAAGCCTATTGACCTCACCTGGTATAAGTGCCATTCTAACAACAAAATATTGTAAAATCTCTCTCTTACTTTCTTAAATAAATCCTTGAATTGTTTTAAATTGTTTCCGAGTTCATTTTAATCGGGAAAAATTATTGTTCTTCCATCCTTTCCCATAAGTTCATGAATGCACAAGGCCTAAACCTGTCATTCCGTTAGGTTAGTTAAGCTGCCATATCCTTATGATATATTTTTAACTGGCGTTGGCCATTTATAGAGTTCATCACAGGCTGGCCAACACCATGGGGTCAACCGGATGGTTGAAGAATGAGGTTCAATGGGCCGGGCCTGGACCCCTCCTGAAAAAGTGGAGGAGTGAGACCTGGATCCTCCAGGATGGTAAGCCACAGCTTTACCACATAGCCATCCAGCCCACCTATCATTCCGTCAGTCCGCAGGTCACACAGTTTGTTCTGTGAAGTGTTTGTTATCCAAACAAAAATCTTTCGCAAAAATGTTCGTTAATCGATCACCCACTGTATAAGTAATCCTCAACTTATGACCACTCATACTTATGATGGTGATATAATCAGTAAATTTTGTGACTGATCAATGAAATTCACAGAATTTACTGCAGTGATAATTAGGATAGATAAAATACTATTTGCCTTCTGCAAATAGACTTCACAGAATAGGAGTCCATGTGCAATGATCTGATGTACAGAAGCATTTTTTTTGTGTTTTATTAGGTTTGTTACAATAAAATGGAGTGTAATAATAAATACAGTGGTGCCTCGCAATTCGTCAGTAATCCGTCGCCGAACTAATGTTGAATTGTGGAACAATATTTTCCATATAAGACTATGTAAAATAGATTAATTCGTTATCGGTCGCCATCCCACTCCTCTAACTAATGGGTGAGGTGAGAGAGATACACTATATTATTTACATTATTACATGTGTTTTACTATTGTATAACACACTAAATTACAAAATACACTATTTTATACACAACACAATTTATTAGTTCTTGGATGTTTGAATGAAGTCTTCCAACATACATCCTAGCACCCATAATCTTCTCTCTCTGTTCCAAAACATTGCAACAGTTGTCCTAGAAACGCTATACTCGAGTTACATTTTAATTAATCTACCTTTCTGCACTTTATCTACAATTTTTTTCTTCATCTCTTCGCTCAATCAAGTGTTGTTCTTTTCAGAATTATTCCTCTGATCAGTTCTCTTTGAACCCATCCTTACATTTCACTCAAAAAAATAATAATAATTATAAATTTTTTACTTTCTGAAAAATGTAGAATTGAAAATTAACACAAACAACACGGGTAAACACCAAATTAGCCCAAAAAGAACTGATAAATAGCAAATGACATCACACAATTCCAAGCATGTGCATGCGCCTACACACGAAACTCAAATGTTGAATTGTGACGCCGATGAATTGCGGGACGTCGAATTGTGAGGCACCACTGTATTGGTATTAGGCAATCCATAAATTTTGTGATTTCCAATTTTTGATTGCTTTTACTTATAGACTTGAGGTTTAAACTGAACCCAATTTAAATCAAGAATTACCTGTATTCTTAAATAATAATGAAGAAACTATTCCTATTTTTTCCTATTTTCAGGATATAACTTATTTTTTGCAGATTCAACAAATTTCACTTTTTTCACTTTCAATTGATGAAGCTGGAACACTTAAATACAGTAATGCTCAAAAAAAATTACATCACTTATGTGTATTATAATATACAGCTAAAAAAAAGCAATATATTTCAAAATCAGTTTCTCATATTACATCATCCTTTATAATAAGCTCTCTTGGGTGATGAATGTGCCATTAGTGATTTCATCATCCAACAGATAGCAATAAACAGAACAAATGTGCAATATAAATAATAGGGTGTGTTATATTCTGAGATTGATATTCTTACAAAGGCTAAATTTTCACAACTGAAGCCTCATAAGTGTGGTGCTATTTTACATGCTACAGGTTTTCCAACATATTAAATAGTGCTATTTTTTTATTATTATTAATAAAATTGCAATAATTGCATATTAGAATTTAATTCAAAGATGAAACATTATAATAATAAAAAAGTGTGTATCAAACATATAGTACCACAACTTATTATTCCTGTTCACTTTATTGAAGGATAAACAATGGCAGTTTTTGAGAAAAATGTATGAAAATTACATGATGTAATTTTTTTAACATTTTCTATATTTCAAAGGCAATTTAATTAAGATTAAAGTTTATTTGATCATCACAATTTTCATTATTAAACTTTCAGCACATTCAAATAGTATTTGTAACATGTAAAATAATATTTTATCAACATATTAATTTTTAGTAAAATTTTATGTCTATATAGTTATATCTTATTTAATTAAATTAAACAAAAGAACAAATTTGAATCATTTCAAATTTTTTAATTATTGAATATTTAAGATGCATATTAAATGCACTTACCACAGATTTTCAAAGGAGCCTCAAGTTCAAGTAATATAGGTTGGCTAAGAAATATTTCTCTTGACTTCAGACATAAACCTCGGATCTCTGCCTCTGTCAATTGAACATTTTTTCCTGGCCGTGATCCTCTAACTAAAATGAAAATTTACATTAAATTAAACATCATTATTTTTTCTATTACAATTACAGAAAATGAATTGTAATAATAATTAAATAGATAAATAATTACAAAAGACATCAACATTTTTAATATTGCTTTAATACTGAAAGAATTAAAGCAATATTAAAAATTTAAAAATTTTTAATTATGAACAATAATCTATAAGCTAAAAATATCCAAATTAAGAGCATATCAGGTTATACTTTGTAGAATGCAAAAACCATTTAAATTTAGTAATTCTATATCTTTAAAAGTGTCAGTGGTATCATGTTTATTAATTATAGATTGATTTTTATTACAAAAAATCAATCTATAATTACCAATAAAACAGTCTTCAGCACTTATTTAAGCAAAAAAACTATATTTTATTAGTTATTATGGATCTTTCAGCTTAATAAAGCCATTCTCAGTATCAACACTTTAAAATAAAATAGATCGGAAGAGCGTCGTGTAGGGAAAGAGTGTAGATCTCGGTGGTCGCCGTATCATTAAAAAAAAATCATCTTTAAGAAACTAAAAACTAGTGAACTGTTGCATGTCTATTTTTAATTAATTAAATAATTTGTTTTCATTATAATATGTTAATTATCATTTAGTTAAATATATTTTTATATGGTTATAATTTTATTAATTTTAATAATGATATTGTCGGATTTGAATTGATTGTTAAAAAAAATAATGATTGACTTATTAATTACGTGATGTGATGACGAGCTGTTTTACAGAGCTCTATTTTGTCGGCAGTTCACATAATCAGGAGTTGTTAACCAAAGCATGTGTCATTAACCAAGACATTTTTATCTTTCAAAAACTCGTCGTTAACCAAAGCCGTCATTATCCAAGGCCGTCATTAACCAAGGTACTACTGTATATGATAAATTATTATAAGATCGTATTATTTTGGCATTTTGCCAATCTATGTCGATGTTATTCTCATAAGCTGCCCTTGCAAGAGCAGTGTTCATTTTAGCTGTTCTTATATAATATAATAATATATAATAATACGATCATGGCTTTTAATCAACCTATGATAACAGTATATGATTAATAAGGGAGATTTCTTCTTTTACATCATTTGTATAGCTTTCTCATAAAGTACTATAATCGATTCTCGTTATTCGTGATAGTTACATTTTGTAAATTCTCTGCGAATACTGAACCATCGTGCCTATGGGAAATATAGAGCCAAGTTCTTGCAAACGTTTCTTCTCAACATTTTCATCCTTGCTTTAACTGTGTTTTTCTGTTTAAAGACACCTTATTTAATGTGTTTTACAGTATTTACAAATAATTACAATATATGTTGTGTACAGTACTATACACACTATTATAATTACAGTAATCTTTATTTAATTTTTTAAATCACTAACTTTGTAGTAAATAAAATCTTAGTTTTAATGGGTAGTTGTTTGATGTGGCAGCTGACACATTGTCTTCCTGAAATGCATTGAAAAATTATGTCAATCTTGTCTGCGTCGCCTTTTGCCTCATACTTTTTAAAATCTCTACGTAAGGAATAAATACTCAGGAAGTTAAGCGCCTAAATTTGAGGCTGCATTTAAACATAGGGTCACATTATTCTATGGGACCTATGACATTAAGAACAGGCTTTTGGCCTACATGCAATCTGTGGAGTGAGCAAGGATAGGTAATAAAACTTTTCAAGCAGAATGACACAGAAACTACAAGTAAGAGTAACATTTATAACAGTATTTTTGCCGCTCAGCAAGAATCCGCAAATAAGCACAAAAGTGCTGCGAAAATTGAATTTGTGGTCAAATAAATTTTCACAAATAGACTGTATATGTACAGTATTATTATAAATTTTTATTTTAAACACAATGCTGTACAATATCTTTTTGTAGAGTCTCAAAACAGAGAACCTATGATTCTATATGGATTATTTCTATTTATATTCCCTGATTTCTTTTCATATTACAGTATCTACTAGATTTCATCTAACACAATTATTACATTTTTATTTGATTTTATATTCAGAAAACTGAATGGCAAAATTTTTGTGCTGGACTTATTTAAAAAAGTACAATTAAGATCTATATAAAAATTTGAGAAACTAGATTCTTGTTTAACATCAGAGTTAGGTTCCTGAATATTATTTGACATTAATTGAAAAAAAAAAAAAAAAAACTTATTATCCTAGCATATAAATTTTTCAAGAGATGAATTCCATATTCAATCCTTAGTCCTCTGACAAAAAAAAAAAAACATTATCCTAGCATATAAATTTTTCAAGAGATGAATTCCATATTCAATCCTTAGTCCTCTGAATGGAAAGCTAGAGAGTTTGCATCTAATTAATCTGGTCAAACTCCAATGTGCTATATAATTTATTTAATGCTCATATAAAATATGATTATCATATTTTCCATAATTATAGATTTCCACCTTGTTTTCTATTATGAAGGGAAACAAGAAAACAAGACTATTCTGTTTCATTGCTATAAATCTTTTATTTTTAATTTATTAATTTAGATTTTGGTGATAACATAATAACTCTGCCCAAGAAGCCATATAGCTGACTGGCCATTCCCAAGCCTGGATAAAGGAGGAGAGTTGGCGTCAGGAAGGGCATCCAGCCGTAAAACACCCTCCCAAGTCTAATATGATGAGTGGTACCCATGATCCAGAAAATGCTAGGGCATTCCCCATTGTAGGTGATGCGCAGTCCCTTAGGCGCCCAAGGGCTGTGAGAAGTAGGCTAGCGCTATCGCATCAAGAGCGGGTGCGACTAAAGAAGCTAGCTCGAAGACCTTTACTTTTAAGGATTGCATCACTCAACGTAGGCACCATGACATGAAGAGGAAGGGAAATTGTGGACATGATGGAAAGAAGAAAGATGATGTCACGTGTGTACAAGAAACAAGATGGAAGGGGGACAAGACAAGAGAACTGGGAGGTTACAAGATTTTCTACAGCAGTGCAAGTAGAGGGCAAAAATGGAGTAGGGATCATCACCTCACGAAAGATGAAGGAAAACATCATAGAAGTAAGTTGCAGAAATGACAGGATTATGAGGATGAAGCTGGACATAGGGGGAAACAATCCATGTTGTTAGTGCTTATGCACCACAGGTTGGTACAAGTATGGAGATGAAAGATACTTTTTGGAAAACCATGGATGAAGAATTAAGACAACTGGAAGAGAAAGAAAGAGTTATCATCGGAGGGGACCTTAATGGACACATTGGAACCACTAACAGAGGCATTGAAAAAATCCACGGAGAGCATGGTTTTGGAGACAGGAACCAGGAGGGTGAACAAATCATTGATTTTGCTGTGGCTTTCTTTAAGATTTTTTAATAGGCCTTGATCCATTTATTGTAATTTTGACGTTGTGTTTGGAGGAAAAAATACCAGGTTCACATTTATTATTTTTTTTGTAGAAGAAGGATGTGCAGGACAGCTGTCTAAAAAGAACAACTTTTCATTTTTTTATCAAAATTAATTAACCACTTCTCAAAAATCTCACTCTTCAGGATGTGAAGGACAGTTGTCTACAAAAAGAACAACTTTTCTCTTCTGTCTTGTCATTTTTTTATCAAAATTAATTAACCACTTCTCAAATAATCTCACTTGTCATCTGTGATTTCTTATTGTATTCATGGTCAACTTCTAATGACTTCACTCCTTATTTTCTTATTGTATTCATCATCAACTTCTAATGACTTCACTCCTACATCTTGGCTGCATTTTAATTTTTTCTTTTCCAGACATATTGGCGCAAAGAACAACAGTTATTCGTTCCTTGCTATTTTTACCTCCACAGCATTTATTGTCTTTAAAAGTTAGAGTCTTATTTGGTAAACATTTAAAAAAATGTCCAGTTTCATCCATGTTAAAAACATTATCAGGCTGATACTCCTGTAAAGTTGGTTTTAAAATTGTAGTTTTCCACTGGCTACACAATCTGTCTCAGATACGCATCCACTTTCTCCAGAAATAACTTTTTCTTTGATTGAGACAGGCATTTTTCTATCTGTCACCATCTTCAGCTATTCAACACTGCTTCATCCACATCATCGCACTTACATGTCCTTAATCGTTTTCTGTCAGCTTCTGCAATTTCATGACGTTTTAAAACAGATTCCCGATTCTTTAGTATTGTTGACACTGTACTTTGTGGAATCCTGAATTTCTGCGCAACATTTTTTTTCTCACTCCACAGTCCACATCTTTTAGCAATTCCACTTTTTCTGTGACACTCAACGACTTTCTCTTTGACATGGTAAACGTTTTAGTAGAGCTGAACAAAAACTAACTAAAATCTCTCGATTCGGTTTTGGTTTTAAGCCAATTAACACTGCAAAGTCGCGAATTCTAATGAAGATCAATAATACTAATTACAAACTAAACCTAACAGTTCTAGCGATTCTGCAATCCAGAGTTCGGCCTGAGCTCAGGTCTTGAACTAAATTCTAACTTAAATATAATTAATTCCAAAACAGTCTATCAAAAGTTAACGTCTACAAGCAAAACAAACAACCGGAAACTTACTGCTAAAAGTAGCAAATAAGTGTTAGATTGGAAATAACAAACGATGTTAGAAACTTATACTAATAAATTGAATAAATTCTTAAACAAGTTAAATAACATAAAATATAAATTTATTAGACTCAAAACATTTACAAAAAGTGTTAATAAATGCTTTATTGAATTGATAATAAAGCAACAAACATTTAGTCAACAAAATTTGCTTAATCCAATTCAAATATCAAAAATCAACTATTCACAAGAAAGAAACCTTAAATACTACTTAGATTCTAATACCTCCACCATTGATACAAACTTCAAGCAAATTGCAGACCTTTACAAGAATTCTAATGTCACTTAGCCAACTTTACTTTGATACAACACTCGTTGAGTCGTTGGTTGCGTCGGCTTTTATATCGAGTGACGTACAGTCCTGCGTTGCTTCATTTACATAAATTAAACAAGTAAATACACATAACAAGTTTAAATTTATTAGCTTACAGAGTTATCAATTCATGTCATCTACACGTAACAAGTTTAAATTTATTTGCTTACAGAGTTATTCATTCATGTCATCCTCTTTACAATTTAATGAACATCAATATGAGATCATTCTTACATTCTCATATCGGACCAGTGGTAAAGCCTCAATACGAGATCATTCTTATATTCTCATATCGGATCAGTAGTAAACATATTTAGATTAGATGATGACGTTATTACCCGAGACAGCTCTTCCGGAGGATGGTTTCTGATTCCGTAATATGTGATAGCTAACTATTACAACAGAGAATGTGGAAGTAAGTCAACTTTTAAACTAAAATACAATACGTTAGATAATAATGAAAATAACGATAAATAATAAAAGTGCATATAAAATGGACAGGTCAAAGTTAACTTCCTCACAACACAAGTAACATACAAAACTGAAACCGAAACAAGCCTTAGAACTTTACAGTGCATAATAAAATAGGACAGGATAATAAAATAGGTCATAGGACAGGAACTTCCTCACAACACAAGTAACATACAAAACTGAAACCGAAACAAGCCTTAGAACTTTACACTAATCCCCTCTACATTACAAATCGACACATCCATTTTGTTTATTTGTTGGCTTTTTCTAGCCAGACCCAATCTAGACTCTTACCGTATCCTTTTCCCTCGCTCTGAAATTAAAAATTTCGGAGAAATTTTTTATTTTTTCGATATATAGAAACAAATTTCAATGGAAATTTCACAGGACTAACAAAAAAACTTTGATATACGGAGAAATTTGATTTATGGAGATCCGACTGTATTTTAAAAATCATAACTTTGCTTATATAACTAGGAGTTCCTTGGGATAGGTTTATGCTGTGAAAGATGATGCAATAGTGCATGTGCAATCATAATGAACTATTATGATTTTGTAAACCATCAAATATTGTCAATGCAGGAATTCTCTGACTACTAATTTTCTGTTGTGTTGTTCATATACAGTTAAAAATGCCAAAATATCTTGAAGATAAATGAGAAAAAATTCATTATCAATTCAACCTTAATGTGTATTCCCAAATTCGAAATATTCTTGGTCCCAAACATTTTGGATTAGGATATTCAACCTATATTGTATTTTCTGAAGACTTAAGGCTATAATTTGTTTTTTGTTTTTAATGGTATGTTAGATCTTTGAGCTTGTAAGATGGAAAATTTTCTTGGAAATTTTAATATTTTCTGATAAATTTATTCAAAAAAACATTTTTCCTTTTATATACTACAAAAAATAAGTATTTGAATATACTTATGTATATAATATCATATTTATATATTTATTTTTATTTGTATACTTATTATTATCTCATTACAATATATTATATATTTATATCTATAAATTTATCATTTCTATGTATAGCTGAAATGAAATTTATAGAATAATAACAATTATAAAGATGTAAATAAATTTTTTATTGGTGGTGGTAACATAGTAGCAAAATGATATTAAGTATGGCAATGTTAAATGAGAACCAACTATATTTTAAAAACAATTACTTTTTTATAGCTTTTATAGAAATTAACTCAGATTTTTTTTCTAATCATCATCATCATCACCACCAGAGATAAATATAATAGCTTCCATCAATTGCCATCTACATTCATGACAATTTATATAAGAAATTTTTAAGAATTAATAAAACATACTACAGGCTACAAAAGGAACAGAGGAATGTACTCAGAGGTTTAGCACCAACAGTGAAACAGAAGAGTTAAAGGAAAGAGCATAGAATTCTTACTTGAAGAAGTGAATAGGCACTAGAAGGAAAAAGGGGAAGCCACAATACCATCCACAGAACCCATGAGTGTCCTGCCACTTTATTAAAACACAAATGAAATAAACAAATATAATTGTAAATACAGGTAAATAAACAAAAACAAATAAAAAAAGAAAAAAAATATAACATAATGCAAAAAATAAATAATGCTGCAAACAGACAAACAATCTCCCACTCTGAGACATAGAATCAATCCTGAAAATAGATAATCCATCTTCAACTAAATGCAACATAATGAACTTAAAATAAAAAACAAAACAGAAGGAAAAATGAACAATCTCCTATTCAAAGATACAAAGACAATTTTTTGGAACAATTAATTCATCTTCAGCCATCAAGCACCACAGTAAACTTGAATGAATGTTGTTAACGTATCCCTTCAAGTGTTCAATTCTATATCCATCTCATTGAAGGTGCCAAACAGCTGCATGTGTCTTGCAAGCCATAATTTAGCTATTGTATATATAGATAGTATATATATTTCTATTTGCATTAATACAATTAATAGAATATCTATTAATTAACAAGTTTTAAATTTTGATTAATCTGATTTAAAATACGACTAATCAATTGATTAATTGGTATTGATTAATTTTCTTATTAAAGCAATCTTATTACAGAATGTTAAGCTAAATAATATTACAGAAAACAAATAATCTTTATTTAGGAAAACTTATATTTTTTTAATTCAAACAGTATGTTTTCTATTCCAACACTGAATCATCATCAATTATCAATAATAGAGAGCTGATTATTCAACTGTAAAATAAAAATGTTACAATAGCTTTTAATTCAAATGGTAAGTTTCTACATAAAGATTATTTGTTTATTGTAGTATTATATTCAATAGGAGAGGAATGGAATTATTAAAATAAATATTAATTACAGTGATTGAATTCAATTAAATGAGGGGACAAAACTTAACATACCTCGAAAATAATGTAAATTTAAATCCACTTTTCCATATGAATCATGATATAAATCAATAATTCATTTACTTGAATTCATTTTAAAAATAAATTTTTGAATAGATACAGCTAGATCAATAGGAATAGTTACAGCATTTTTGATCAAAATTATATTGTGAAATTTTATATAAAATTTTGGTAAGCTTTTTTTCAAATTTTTATAGTTTACAATAATCCCTGATTTATGTACTTTCAAGTTCAATGGTTTTTTAAGGATGTATCTTTTGTTTAGTACTGGATATCATTAAAGCATAAATAAGTATTAAACAATTGATTTTTGCAAAATATCACTTTAGGCCTTAAATTTTCATATTTATGATCATTTTTATAAAGCCATTCAATTTAACAATGAACACTTAATTTTGTTTTTTCACAATAGATATGTTCCCAAAGAATAGGCCTATGTGTTAAAAAAGTTTGTGTAAAAAAATATACTGTATCTATGGGAAAATAGATTAGTTTCAGACCTAAAAAATGACCAAAAATAATACAATAAATCATAAGATTCAAACAGAATTTTTCATAATATTTTTACGTGCTTGCACTTTTTATTTCATAAAGATTGCACATGTATATAAAAATATATTTTATAAAATATATCATCATTTGAAAAGAAAAATAACATGTTACTTATTTATAAACACAAAAATTAGAAAAAATAATATGAGTTATACATAAGATTTTGATTTTAACTTTTTATTAAATTTTATCCTCATTAAACATCAAAAAATTACTTTTTATTTTAAACATCAAACTCAAAATGCAGACAAATTCCCTATTGAAGTTATATATATAATTAGAAGATTTGCCAGAAATTTCCTTTTTAATTGGAATTAAAACAACATGAAGGTGAATAATACAAAGCAAGTGCAGCATTAACACAAAAAATTTTTTTTCTTAGAATTTGGATTGATTGTGTTAAATCAAAACAAATTGTGAAAAAGAGAATCATTTTTTTCAGATTCGTGTTTATCAAAATTGTGTTAAAAAAAATTCATATAAAAAATTTTTTTTCTTAGAATTTGGATTGACTGTGTTAAATCAAAACAAATTGTGAAAAAAAGAATCATTTTTTTCAGATTCGTGTTTATCAAAATTGTGTTAAAAAAAATTCATATAAAAATAGAACTGGGTGTACATATTTATATTAATCAAATTTTAGCATTATTGGTCTTTCACACGATTTTCATATCACACAAATTTTCAAAACAAGTTTACTGCATAAGTAGAAGCTTACTGTAATGTCTAAAATACTGAAAATATTTATAAAATTTTCAGAAATTAAAGAAAAATGCATATTTTAAAATAATTACGAAGCATTATTTATATATACAGTTGATTCTTGCTATTCGCAGCAGTTACATTCTGTAAGTTCTTCACGAATATTGATTATAGTGAACCCTTATGTCTATGGGAAATAGAGAGTTAAATTCCTGCAAATCTTTCTTCCCAGCATTTTCATAATTTATTTGTGTGTGTTTTCTATTTAAAGACACATTATTATGTGTCTTTAAATAGAAAACACACACACTTTTACATTACAGTAAAACCTCGATTTTACGGATACCATTCCAAAAAATAAAATAAATAATATTAATACAATATTTGCATAAACTGTCTACAGTATAGCTACATCCAGCATTTGTAAAATAAAGCACTCATTTATTGCATAATGCGTCATTTTTATTTTAACAACTTACCTAAATTTAATATACATGTATGTAGGTAATTTAATTTAATTTAAAATACTCTATGTAAAATAATACAGTTTTTAGGCATAAGTCACATTAATTAGTACAGGTATGTTGAAAATGCTAATTAATGTTTATAAAAAAATTTTACTT